>JANAVB010029216.1:6627324-6917324 GCA_029216955.1 Iris pallida
TTCTTATTGATTTAATGCTTTCCTTTGAATAAATAACTGTCCTCCTTTGATTTTTGCTTCATTCTCAGTAATTGCTACTTGTTTTGATCTGTCTTCAGGATGGTTATGGAGACACGATCTCATCGCTCTGGTCCAGGGGATACTATTGAGAGGTCGGCCACCTCTCGTCTTGCTCAGCAGGGCCTCGAGACCGCGGCTCATATTGTGCCAACTCATGTTGGCATTTTTGCTGCATTTGGAGGTGCACCTCCGCCTGTACAGAGACCTTCCTCCGTCATTCTAGATTTCTCTCGACATCAGCCACCTTCCGGATCAGTTGACGCAGGGCAGTTGTTCGACTTCTTTTAGAGGATGGTGGAGGCCCAGCGACAACAGTCCGCTCATTTCCAGCAGGACAAATAGAATGTCCATCAGCTTGCCCTGACTACTGTGGAGAGAGTTATTACGCAGCCGCAGGCAGCCCAGATGCAGCCATATCAGCCAAAGACACCAGGGATCCAGGACTTTACAAGACTTCCGCAAAACTGAGGAGATTCTGTATACGGATGACTGGATAGAGCACATCGATGAGATCTTCCAATTGGCAGAGATTCTAGTATGACTATAGATTGAGGCGGCAGGTAGCCAGATGCAGGACCTGGCCCGCATATGGTACCAGACTGACCCAAGGGTCGATACACAGGGACAGACTTGGGCAGCCATCAAGAAGCTCTTCAAGGATAAGTTTTCTCTGACACAGCTCTTGGCGCCCTGGAGACGCAGTTTGAGAGCTTAGTTCAGGGTAGTCAGACTGTCGGGGAGTAAGCTGGGGAGTTCTGCCGTCTAGACAAATTTGTTGAGGGGCTCAGTGAGACGACGAAGGTCCAGAGATTCCGGAAGGGCTTATTCAAGGAGGTCAAGTCCTTGACCAAGAGTGACCGGAGTGCCACTTTTGAGGAGATTCTGGTGGGTGCCCTAGCAGCAGAGGACGATCTTGAGAAGAGGCTTAAGAGGGGACGAGACGCTCAGGGAGCCAGTGGCAGTGGAGGACCAGCCAAGAGGCCTCACTTTCAGCAGCAGTATCACCAGAGGCAGTTCCAGCCACAACAGCTCCAGGGTCAGGGCCGTGCACCTTTCTAGCAGGTGCAGCAGCAGCAGCCGAGGGTTTAGCCACAGGCACTCAAGTAGCAGCCTGTTAGTTGTGGCTTCTGTAAGAAGCCAGGACATGTATGGAATGACTGCAGGAAGAGGATCGAGAGGTGCCTACTCTGTGGTTCGGCGGAGCACCAGCTGAGGGAGTGTTCCATGTCTTCAGGACGAGCAGCTCAGGGAGTGGAAGCCAGAGCCCCAGCAGTACAACAGAAGGGACCCTTGCAGACTCAGCAGCCGAGGTTCGCTCAGCATCAGTAGCAGGCCAGGGGAGGTCAGCAGGGGCGAGCTTTCGCCATGGCAGCTGAGGACGCAGAGGCTATCGGGGAGCTGATCACAGGTTCTATTCTTTTCGACTCCATTCCAGCTTTTGTATTATTCGATTCGGGGGCTTCCCACAGCTTCGTGTCTGTATCTTTTAGTATTAGACACCACCTTGTATCCGAATCATTGCCTAGGACTTGAAAGATCACGATCAGGGTGGTATTATCCTCGTTAGTGATATTTGCAAGGGTCGGAGAGTTGATTTGGAAGGCCGAGAGTTGGATGTCAGTCTGCTCATGATGCCATTTCCGAACTACGATATCGTACTCGGTATGGATTGGTTGAACAGGAACCACGCCAGCATAGATTGTCGCGGGGGTAGAGTTCTTTTCAGAGCACCCAGAGAGCCAGAGTTCGAGTTCACCCGACGACAGACGGAGCATAGCAACGGAGTTTTCTGTGGAGTATCAGTTAAGGAGCAGGCAGTGCCATACCCTTTGATAGCAGAGTTCATGGACGTCTTTTCGGAGGATTTGCCAGAACTACCATCGGACAGAGACGTGGAGTTCTCTATAGACTTAGTGCCCAGCGCAGAGCCGATATCTCAGCACGTCTATAGGGTGAACAACAGAGAGCTGGTAGAGTTGAAGAAGCAGGTAGATGTGCTGCAGGACAAGGGCTTCATCCGATCGAGTTCTTCACCATGGGGTGCACCGGTACTCTTTATACCGAAGAAGGATGGGTCGGTCAGGATTTGTATCGACTACAGGACACTCAACAACCTCATGATCAAGAACAAATACCCGTTGCCGAGGATCGACGATCTCTTCGATCAGCTGAGTGGGGCGAGGGTATTTTCTTAGATTGATCTGAGGTCAGGTTACCATCCGGTGAAGGTGAAGAAGGAGGATATCCCGAAGACCGCATTCAGGATACGGTTTGGCCAGTTTGAGTCATGGTGATGCCGTTTGGGTTGACTAATGCCCCGACGGTATTCATGAACCTGATGAACAAGGTGTTCCACCAGTACTTGGACAAGTTCGTGGTGGCGTTCATCGATGATATCCTAGTGTACTTAAAGACTGAGGAGGAGCATGAGGAGCACTTGAGAGTGGTTCTAGAGACTCTCAGGAGGGAGGAGCTTTATGGAAAGCTCTCGAAGTGTGAGTTCTTTCTAGACAGAGTTGACTTCTTAGGTCATGTAGTGACTGGAGATGGAATCTCAGTTGACCCGAAGAAGATCACGGCAGTTGAGGCTTGGACAGCACCGAGTTCAATAGCAGAGATCAGAAGCTTCTTAGGATTGGCAGGATATTATAGGAGGTTCATACAAGATTTCTTCCGAGTTGCAGAGCCATTGACTAGGCTGACCCGGAAGGATGCAAAGTTTGTCTGGTCAGAGGAGTGTCAGGTCGCTTTGATGAGTTGAAGAAGCGGCTGACGACAGCTCCGATTCTGACATTGCCATCAGGATCATGAGGGTTCACTATCTACAGTGACGCCTCAGGGAAGGGTTTGGGTTGTGTCTTGTAGCAGCAAGGAAAGGTGATTGCTTTTGCTTCCAGGCAGTTACGTCCCAATGAGAAGAACTACCCTACCCACGACTTGGAGTTGGCAGCAGTTATATTTGCTTTGAAGTTGTAGAAATACTACTTATACGGAGAGCGGGTGGAGATCTTTACAGATCATAAGAGCTTGAAGTATGTGTTTACACGAAAGGAGCTCAAGATGAGGCAGCGCAGGTGGTTGGAGTTGATAAAGGACTTCGATATTTCACTGTAGTATCACCCAGGGAAGGCCAACGTGGTTGTCGATGCCTTGAGTAGGTATCCGATAGCCATGTGTTTGACTATGGATCGTCAAGCAGATTTGGAGAGCCTGAGGATCGAGGTAGTTGTGCCGGGAGTTCAGATGCATATGTGGGGCCTTCAGATTTAGTCGGACTTGATGGAGAGGATCAAGTCGACATAGTTCGAGGATGTTGCTCTGCGATATATCCGAGAGCAGGTTCGAGCCGGGCTTGTGGACGATGAGTTTACTCTTGCAGAGGATGACGCATTGAGGTACGGTTCTAGGCTATGTGTGTCCAGTGGAGAGCTCAGGGAGCAGGTCATGCAGGAGGCCCACCGATCTCAGTATTTGTCACTACCACATTTTAGATTTAGGGTATTTTTGTCATTTATGAAAATTTTAATTTATTGAATTGGGGATTATGATTTTTGACTTTGACTAGTTGAGACTTTGGAGACTAACCTAGGTGTTGACCCTAGCTATGGTGACTTGGTTAGCATGGTGTGACCCTAGTCTAACTTAAGTCAACCTAAGTTAGTCATTTAGAAATCAAGATTTGAATAGGGGGATTAATGAATAGGTTCATAGGATTGAGACTTGTGAATTGATTTCATGACTAGTGCAACAAGGCCCATAGCCCATTAGACTAAACCCTAACCCTAGCCCTAGACCCCTTCTACCTGTGTGCACAACCATGACACACTTAGTGGTGCACACTGTCACGACCCGCACCCGTTTTTCGGATGCGAGCTCGTGAGCAAGCCAGCTACGTATCGAGCGAACTCCAGCCCGACTCGAATACGTAAACGCTATCAAGGCTATGGTATACTGCCAAATTATGACAATGCAATCTATATCCCAATCCATAATAAGAATATGAAATATGAATGAACAATTATGGGTCATGGTTTACAAGTAGGCTGGTAGAACAGTGGATGGCTATATAGCAAAGTTTTGCTGATTGACCAGAAAAACGATACGGTCCTGTAGGCACAAGTTTCGTCTCGATCTGACGAGCGTGCACAAAGTAATTAGAAAATTTGCACAGAGGTCGATACGGTGAATTTTGACGGATACGCATCAAATTCGTTGTGCACACACGACCAATTTGAATTCCGTCAAAGTCCACATGTCCACGAAGCCGTTACGCACCTTTCGATGCCTTCGGTTCGTGACCACGTCGCCCGGATTGGCGGGACGCACGTCATATCGAGGGGTTTTTCATAAATTCTATAATTTTAAAAACAAATTTTTTGCTAAATTGGGAATCCGATTTCTCGACGCACAGTCGACAAAATCCGATTCTACAAAAAGGAATTTGAAGCCCTATAGGTTGTCTAGGACTGTTGTAAATTAGTTTTTGATGTTGCGTAATGTTATGATCTACAACTGGCTTCTAAAATAGGGGTTTAATATACGAACTGTTCTGTTTTGAACAAGTTTTATCAGAAACTTTGGCCTCGATTTACGGTAGCACGGTGCGTCTAACTTCGGCGTGTTTGAAGGAACTTGAAGGTGTATAAGTTGTCTTTGTACCTGGGAAACCCGTTCGTGAAACGGATGAATGATGCAGGAGAACCATCCATGCGAAGTAGGTACTGCTACACGCAACTGATGCCGTTGTTGCGCTCTGTTTTGCATCCGCTGTTGCCGCGGCGGCTCCGGCCGGCCGACGGTGGCTGTCAGCGGCTCGCGCGCGCGAGGATGCGCCCAGGTGGGTGGTGGAATAGGTTGAGGTTAGGGTTTGCATAATCTCTCGATCTCTCTCTACTTTTATCTCTCGGTTACACGTATATATGCGTATGCAGCGCTCGGGTCGGGCTGCTCTTGGCCGCTGGGTTCTGAGTTTGCTACTGTAGGTTCGGCCGAGCTGCTGGGCTGGGATTGCTTTAGTGTTTGTTGGAGGAAAAATTAGTCCGGGATGGGCTGGCTAGGCTGGGCCCTTAGCTAGGCCTGGCTGGTTTGGGGTTTATTATTAGTATTTTGTTTTTTTTCCTTTTCCTTATTCCTTTAGTGTATATATATACATACTCACATATATAATCTATATACACGTATATATATATATTTTATATAATAATATATCACGTATATATATATATATATATATATATATATATATATATATATATATATATATATATATATATATATATATATATATTTTAATTTTATATATATATATATATATATATATATATATATATATATAATTATATAATATATATAATTATATATATATATATATATATATATATATATTTATATATATATATATATATATATATATATATATATATATATATATATATATTTTCTTTTTATATATATATATATATATATATATATATATATATATATATATATATATATATATATATATTAAAATATATATATATATATATATATATATATATATATATATATATATATATATATATATATATATATATATATAAGTATATATATATATAACTTAGATAAATCCCATAAAGTCCAAAATATTTTTTTAAAGAAATTTATTTACTATATTATCATACAAATACTATTTATAGCAAGCACAATAATATATATATAATATATATAATATATATATATATATATATATATATATATATATATATATATATATATATATATATATATATATATATATATATATATATATATATATATATATCGCTTCCAACTTGCTTTCTAAATTACTAAAGTAAAATGCCAATACAACATACATCTCTATAGTCGTCTCTGAACATACTACCCGACTACGTGGGCTTGGACTTGGTTCGGGTCCTGTCCGGACTAGTTCGGTATAACCGGGTTCCCGAAAAGTCGATAATTCTTAGTAATAAATAATTAAACAATTTACAATGGTCAGGTCACAACTTAGCCTGGTTTTTCTAGTTAGACCATTACTGTGGCACAGTTTTCCCTGACATGGCTAATACACTAGTCAAGGCACGCCACTACACTATCCGTGCCATGATTCCTAGTCGTCTGGTACTTCAAAACTCAACCATGGCTGAAGTCATCTACCGTAATAATTAACTAAATAATTATTTACAAAATTCTAAAAATGACCATTTAAATCAAATAAAAAAATATTTCAAAAATTTTCGGGAAGGAGAGCTTCAAATCTACCCACCTTAAAAAAAAATTTCGTCCTCGAAATTCTATTTCATAACTATTACTTAAAATTTAAAAGGAAGTCTACTATTTCCTTAATCTCCTTAAATCTTAATTCCTCAAAAAATAGTTTTTCTCCTTCTCCTAGCCATTTTGTAACTACAAAACTTCGAGGACTTCTACCCACCTTTGGTCACCCTACTCCTCAAAACACGGTCACTAAAATCTTATAACTTCCTAACTAGTGGCTAATAATTCTACCAAAAATATCTAGGACGTATGGTATCTTTAATCCCTCATAGCTATAAACAACCAAAAATTCAATAATCAGGCAACATTATACTATAACTTAAGAATTTCTGATGAATTCTAAACAACACTATCATTCGTCACCCCAAAATAGGAAGAGACGAGAATCAAAAGTACGGAAAGGCAAGGGAGAATAATCGAGAATGAATACGAAGTTTCAAAGACGGTATAGAAATTCCTAAGAGAATTTTCAAGGCAGAGTAAATTGAGATTTCGAAGGTTTAGTCATAGTCGCAGGCTCGTATCAGTACAGTTACGTAACCGATACGATATGCTCGGACGCGAGCTCGTGAGCATGCCAGCTACGTATCGAGCGGACTCCAGTCCGACTCGAATACGTAAACGTTGTCAAGGCTATATTATACTGCCAAATCATGGCAATGCAATATATATATCTCAATCCACAATAAGAATATGAAACATGAATGAACAATTATGGGTCATGGTCTGCAGTCCATTATCATATTGTCCGATTAGACTCCAAGAATGATATGTGTCACAACCCGTACCCGCTTTTTCAGATACGAGACGTGTCCAAGCCAGCCTACGCCGCAGAGTCGGTGGTAGAACGCTATCACGGCCAAGATGTTCAAATCACAAAATATAACATTTGCTGCTCATTCACATTTCTAAAATTTATTACAATAGTTACAAGATTTATATTTAAAGAAAATACAAAGTTCTCACAATTGATGAAAATGATACAACTGCTATCTATTTCTAGGTTTCTGTCTGCAAGTACACGCGTATCTCCCAAACTAAGTGAAACCACAGCTAACCTGAAAAATGATGGTTTCCAGTCAGGAATAGAACAAGTACACAAACCGACGGCAATGCGAAAACACAATAGAATTAACAAGACATGAAAATAACGTATGAGATATAAAAACTAGAAAGTACTGATGACATGGCATGGTGGAGAAGAAAAGGAAAATAAATAAAAGACATCTACCAATGTGGTGTGAAATATCCGTTTCGACATGTGAACGGCTAGGGGATAAATCTGGCACCTACACGTGTCGTGTACAGGTGCTATTGTTCACGAATAAACATCATGGGGATAGTTCTCGGTAGTCCACATGTCTACTAAGATATTTCCCCTCCCGACTACTCCGTGTGACGAGCGTGTCAACAAGCAGCAAAATATATGTATAGACACACATACACATATATAGTATATTTTTGGAATCAAGCTAGATAAAAGAGTAAGCTTGCAAAACTAGGCTGTAATAGCAGCATTGGTCAAGATAGTTAAAATATAAGTAGGCGAGATTTTTGGAAATGAGGCACAAGTAGTTCGAGTTTTGAGAAAATTAAATCCTTACCTGGTGTTCTTGCCTATACAGTCAACCTATTATCTTCTTATCCATAAGGCCTTAGTCGACTGATGAGTTATGAACTTCTGAATTCTATATTCTAGGTAAACCTGTTAGTGTCAGTTAATTACCTCGTCAATAGACCACAAGGACCATATAATGCTAGGTTAGGAGACATGCTACTCAACTTACAGAACTTTCACTAGTATTGGCTTTGGGCCTTATGGAACACGCCGGGTATTCTCCTATCCTCTATAGTGTCCTAACTTGTAATCACGTCTGAAATTACTTTACCGAGAATTATGCCTCGCCCGTATACTCAGGCTGCGATAAACTCTTGGTTCCGTAATTCAGGTGTGATATGCTATCAGGTACTCTACCCTACATTGACACAAGGGTATCTAAGATCTAAAGAGGTCAACTAGGACATAGTTTTAGCAATGTTCCATAAACTATAATTCTTCGAAATAATTTCAATTCTATGGGTTGTGCCTTGCCAGTGTGCTGTTGGCTGCAGTGAATCCACACTCTCCGCTCTCAGGTAATTGGCGACAGTGCGCTGCTGTCTAGCCGTCGTAGTCGATAAAATGCTCCAACCATATTCCTAAGAACGTCAAAGAGCTGCTAGGGATTCAACTTAGTTGACTATGGTAGAAAGCGGTAAACACCTGCCTGTAAGTTTCAATCCTTAAAGTAAAAGGTTGACCGGGAAAATTTCGACGGGCCGTGCACAAAATCGTCCGTTGAGTGCGATCGTGGGGCCCGCAAAACGGCGTTCCGATTCAACTGTCTCAAAATTGGACCAAACATGGCATACAGGACCAGAAAAACGATACGGTCCTGTTGGCACAAGTTTCGTCTCGATCTGACAAGCGTGCACAAAGTAATTGGAAAACTTGCACAGAGGCCGATACGGTGAATTTCGACGGATACGCGTCAAATTCGTCGCGCACACGCAACGAATTTGAATTCCGCCAAAGCTCATACGTCCACGAAGCCATTACGCACCTTTCGATGCTTTCAGTTTGCGACCACGTCTCCCGGATTGGCGGGACGCACGTCGAGTCGAAGGATTTCTATGTTTTCAAAAACAGTTTTCTCTGTTTTTTTCTGATTTTTAAATTCGTTTTAAACAGAATTTTATCCAGTAGAAAATAAACTAAAGTGGGGTCTCAATCTCAGTTATGTTGTCTAAAAGGCTGTTCAAGCGGTTTTCCAAGTTTCACAATATCCTGGTCGTAAATCGACCGCCAACTTTGGGTTTCGGGACAGTTTCTATGATCCAGAATTCGAGATTTTTCTCGATTTTGGGAATCGATTTGCGACGCGCACACCGCGAATTATTCAAATCTATTTGAAGAGGATTGAGGGTGTATAGGTTGTTTACATACCTGTTTAATTGGTTCGTAAAACGGCGAACCGTGTTGTCGAAAAATCGGCCATGAACAGGCTTTGGCTGGCTGCTACCGCTGCTGCTCTGTTGCGGTGTTCTGCTCGCGCGCGGGCAGGCTCCCGCGCCTAGCCGGCCGACGGCCGGCGGCGACGCTGTGGGCGCGCGCACGGCCACGCCGCCAGGGGTTGGCGGAGCTCGACGCTAGGGTTTTGCATTCTTCTTTCGATTTTTCGGGTCTCTCTATGTCTCGGTTCTGTCCCATATATACACTAATATGTTCTGTTGTAAACAGAGGTCGGCCTAAGGCTCTTGGGGTTAATACGAGGCTAGGTTTGGGCCGGCCTGGGCTGGCTGACCCGACTTCGGCTGGCCTGGCATTGGGCCTGG
The DNA here is from genome assembly GCA_029216955.1 of Iris pallida. Lineage (NCBI taxonomy): Eukaryota > Viridiplantae > Streptophyta > Magnoliopsida > Asparagales > Iridaceae > Iris > Iris pallida. Next base: position 6,637,039 of record JANAVB010029216.1, read on the forward strand.
GGTTGGTATTCGGTTTGGGATTTCTCCATTGAATACTAGTGCAAATGTAGGATCGACTCAAGTCTATAGAAGAATAGACTTTACAATTAGCAATCCAACATAAATAACTCCCAATTTAATTTGGGACATCAGAAAGCCCATAAATAGGGGAGTTGAAGCTTGGGCTGAGGTATGGGCTTTTGTTGCTGCTTTGGTTTTTATTCCTCTTTTTCTTTTTCTTTTTTATTATTATTTCTTTTACTATACTATACATGTATGTATATATATATATATATATATGTATATATATATATATATTTTATATATATATATATATATATATATATATATATATATATATATATATATATATATACATATATATAGAAAATATATATATATATATATATATATATATATATATATATATATATATATATATATATATATATATATATACATATATCTATATATATATACACACGTATACCTTTATGCATTTATATATACACACGTATACCTTTATGCATTTATATATACATGCACATACATACATATATAATATTTACTTATATATATATATATATATATATATATATATATATATATATATATATATATATATATATATATATATACACACACACATACACATATATAGTATTTTTTTTATATACACACACGCATTTATATATGTATTTATTACTCTATATATATATATATCTAGATACATATTTACTTATCTATATATTTATATATATACTTATATAATATACTCCATAACTTTTAAATAAATCCAAAAGCATCATTCCTATGTAGAGCCTATTTTTTATAAATATGAACATGTATGTATATAACATTTATTGACAATAATAATATAGCCAGTATAATAAACTAAATAACTATTTATAAAATCAAAAAATCACAATTTAAATAAAATATTTAAAAAGTTTCCGGGAAGGGAGCTACAATATGAGTCTATAAAACAAGCAGAATATATCATGATACGGAATATAAAGCACGAGAGGATAATAAAGAATTATCACAAACAAAATACCTGTATCATGCACCGTAATACTCTACCATCTCGCTCTACTAAATAACTCTATGCAATCGCTAAACCTGAAGAGATCATTAGGTCCTCATGGGACATAGCAAGATACATAAAAACATGCCTATCTAGCAGTTTAATCATGCATGATAACATAAACAGGATATAAATAAGGAACGACACTAACATGGCAAGAGACCACGACCAAACTGCTAACAAGTGACTAACGACAAGTGGCTACTGACAGGTAACTATGAACTTGAATACAAGGACAACTACACATAACTGAACTGCTGGATAAACAATTGAATACGAGATCAATGGAATACCAAACCCTCGTCCCGAGTGGACTCACAGGTTTGAACTAATCACTAACCCCCGTCCCGAGTGTGGACTCTCTGGTTAGTTCTAATCACTAACCCTCGTCCCGAGTGTGGACTCTCTTGTTAGTTCTAATAACTAACCCTCATCCCGAGTGTGGACTCTCTGGTTAGTTCACAGCAAGGCACCCTCGTCCCGAGTGTGGACTCTATGGTACAAATGGTCAACCCTCGTCCCGAGTGTGGACTCTCTGGTGCCATTGAACACGATAAACACCCTCGTCCCGAGTGTGGACTCTCTGGTGCAACTGATCAAGACAAACACCTTAGTCCCGAGTGGACTCTCTGGTGCCAAGGAAACAATAACAAGGATTTAGCAGTTCAATTACACGTATTCGTTCTATGACACAAACCAGTCGAGGTACAAGTAACGACAAGGTACAACTCAGTCAAGACCCAGGCAAGGACAAATCTAATATGAACTCATAAGGTGAACAAGCCTGGCATATCTACACTATTAAGTCATAAAAATGATATACAGGCAAGTCAAAGAACTAGTGAACATGGTATGAAGAACATATATAATTCCAGTCGACTAGAGAACTGATAATAACATATAAATCCATAGAACTAGAGTAATCAAATGATAACCAAATAATCACAGGAAAAACTATAAGCATGAAATTAAACTGTAGAGGGAGGCAATGTATCTTTCCTGGATGTCACGACCCGTACCCGATTTTCGGCACGAGAGCGTGAGCAAGCCAGCTACGTATCGAGCAGACTCCAGCCCGACTCGAGTACGTATAAGCTGTCCAGAACAGGGTATCATGTCTAATCAAAACTATATCTCAATCCACAAGAATAATGTAACACAAGAATGAACAAGTATGGGTCATGGACTGCAGTCCATTAGCACATTGTTCGATTAGACTCCAAGAATGATATGAGTCTATAAATAAGCAGAGTATATCATGGTATGGAATATAAAGTACGAGAGGATAATAAAGAAATATTACAAGCAAATACCTGTATCCCTGCAGGTGTAATCACTACCATCATGAGCCGCTAACTAAACTCCACACAGTCGCTAAACCTGAAGAGTTCATCAGGTCCTCAGAGGACTAGCAAGATACATAATATACAAGCCAACATGTAATAGTACAAATATACAAAGAAGTAAGGAACAATCAAGGATATCCAACGAAATAAAGTGAACCACGATACAAGATCTAAACACAAGGATCCTAAGACACTGTCATGCCATACTAGAAATGGCTAATAGGTCAAAGCTATAGACTGCAGTCAAGGCAAGTACTCACAATCTATAGTGTCTCAATTGCAGTCAAGGCAAGTACTCACAACCGAGACAGTAGCCAATCCTAGTATAAAATCCTATAGACCGTAGTCAAGGTAAGTACTCACAATCTATAGAATGTCAAAGTCAAGTCCTACTCAAGTCATGTCAAGTCAAGTCAAGTCAAGTAATAATCAAGTCGAGGGAATCATGGTGTAGGACTAGACGACTCTATCAAGGAAAACATATAAAACTAACACAGTGTAACAGATAGAATATCATAACAGAAAGGAACCAGAATGTGCAGACAACTAAAAACATGTAAAGTAGAACTATAACATGATGAGTGTACTAGACATAGAATCAAGCAATCGCGAATGTAAGGAAAGAACAACAACGAGATAATAAACATGCATATAAATTGGATTGTACAAGTTGGCAAGGTATACTTGCCAGGGGGTTGTACGGAGAATCAACAATGTATCATCAATCACAAGTTAGAAAGTCCAAGTCATCACAACTGTCTCCCAAAGCTGAAATAAACGTTACCAACATTCTCAGAATAGTCAAATTAGCAAGGATTGCCTGTCCTTAAGTCTAATTCTGGAAGGAGCAAAATGATAATTTTGGGAAAAAACGATATCCGTTGTTGGACCCGCTTTGCATCGAAAAGCGTACCAGAGTCAAAGGTCTCTAAAGTCGTCAAACTACATGTCTACGGATTCGTTTTTTCGATACGAACCCAACCGTATGTCCAGAATTGGATTCCGGTGGGTCGTGCACAAAATCACCGGTTGAGTCGGACCGTGGGGCCCGCAAACGGCGTTCCGATTCGATCAGACTTGGCATACAGGACCAGAAGAACGATACGGTCCTGTTGGCGCAAGTTTTGTCTCGATCTGACGAACGTGCACAACATAATTGGAAAACCTGCACAGAGGCCAATACGGTGAATTTTGACGGATACACATCAAATTCGTCGCGCACACGCGACTAATTTGAATTCCGTCAAAGCCCACACGACCACGAAGCCGTTACGCACCTTTCGATGCTTACGGTTCATGACCATGTCGCCCGGATTGGCGGGATGCACGTCGTATCGAAGAATTTTATAATTTTTAAAACAGGTTTTTCATGAACTTTGGGGTCCGATTTCTCGGCGCGTAGTCGATGAAATCGACTTCTGCAAATTGGGTTATGGAGCCCTACATATTTTCTAAAAGCGTGTTCAAATAGAATTTCTAATATGGTACTAGATCGATCGAAAACGATCTTCAAACGTGGATGCTTGGACTGTTTTAGCCCTGTTTTGCGATCAGGATTTTGATCGACTTCGTGTCAATTTCTCTTCGAATCTGGATCGATTTGCTACGAACTAATTGAAAGGGTTCCTAGATGGTTATGTGGGTTCTGCATAGGACTTTACTCGGATTTTGGTCGAGAAATCACGAAGATAAGAGAGTTTGAAGTTACCTTCACGGCTGCTGTCCTGTTCGCACCCGCGCGCGCGCGTGGCTCTCTGGCCGCCGTCCGGCGTCCCCCGGCGGCGCTCCGGCGTCGAGGTGGCCGCCCCACGAGTCGTGAAGGGACAGGGGTGGGTGGCGAGGCCTTAGGTTTTGGGTTTTGTGTTTATGAAGTCTTGGTTTGTAACTATATATGCACTGTGTATATACGTTCGGTTGGGGTCGATGTGTTCTGCTGGTGGGGTTGGGAACGTTGGGCCACTCGCGCTGGGGAATGGCCGAGTGGGCTCAGTCTTGGGCCCGGGGAATTGGGCCTGGCTGGTGAGCGGGCTGCTGGGCCGTGAGCCTCCCTGCAGCTGCTGCTGCTCATATTCTTTTTTTTTTTCTATTTCTATCTATTATTGGTGTATATATATATATATATATATATATATATATATTATATATATATATATATATATATATATATATATATATATATATACTCATGCATATATATATATATATATATATTTTTATATATATATATATATATATATAATATATATTATATATATATATATATATATATATATATATATAATATATATATATATATATATATTAGCATGGAGTATATATATATATATTATATATAATATATATATATCTATATATATATATATATATATATATATAATATATATATTATATATATATTTCTATATTTACACACATATACTTATTTGTATATATAAACACGCAATATACAATATCTATTTATATATATATATATATACACCTATATATATTATATATATATATATATATATATATATATATATATATATATATATATATATATATATGTATATACACAAAAAATATATATATATATATATATATATATATATATATATACACACACACACATACACACATTTACAATATATATATATATACATATTCACATATATAATATATATTTATATATACATATACATATACATACGCACGTATTCAATATATATTTATATACATATTCACATATATAATCTATACACACACACACACACACACACACACACACACACACACACACACACACACATATATATATATATATATATATATATATATATATATATATATATATAAAATAAATGATTTAATAAATATAAATCGTTAACATTTACTAACAAAAAAGTAGTATTAATGATAATAAAAATCCTAATAACAATTATACAGCCCAAAAGTCGTTCCTGATGATACAACTATGCACACTACTTATCTGGCTCCAGAAGTTCATACAAATTTTGTAAAACACTATTTAATAATAATAATACCTATAATCTACCTATAACAAATATTCTTAGAAAATAAATGCCAATTCCAAAAATATATACAAAAATACTTGCACTTACCAAACATGTCTACAAGGTCGTTCTTGGTCCCGCTACATGCCTAACTGGGCTTGGATTTGGTTCGGCCCAGTTTGGACTAACTTAGTTCAACCGGGTTCCTGCAAAGTCAATAAATCTAATAATAATTAATTAAACTTATTTGTAATGGTCATGATATAACTTGGCCTAGTTTTTTTAGTTATGAAACTCCTATGGCTAGGTCTTTCTTGGCATGGCTAATACACTAGTCAAGGCACGCCACTGCACTATCCGTGCCACGATTCCTAGTCGTCTGGTACTTCAAAACTCAACCATGGCTAAAATCATCTACCGTAATGATTAATCAAATAATCATTTATAAGATTCTAAAATCACTATTTAAATCAAATAAATAATAAAAAATATTTTCAAGAATTTTTGGGAAGGGGAGCTACACTGGAGGATGCACGCAGATCCAACAAAATATAGTCAACTGCTACGCCATAAAGTCCAAATCATCACAACTGTCTCCGAAAGCTGAAACAGACATTGCCAACATTCTCAGAATAGTCAAATTAGCTAGAATTGTCTGTCCTTAAGTCCAATTCTGGACACAGAGGAAAAAACGGTAATTTTGGGCAAAAATAGTATCCGTCGTTGGAACTGCTTTGCACCGAAAAGCGTACCAGAGTCAATGGTCTCTAAAGTCGTCAAACTACATATCTACGGATTTATTTTGATAATACAAACCCAACCGTGTGTCCAATTGTGGATTTCGGTGGGCCGTGCACAAAATCGCCCGTTGAATCGGATCGTGGGACCTGCAAAACGGTGATCCGATCAACTATCTCGGAATCGGGCCAAACTTGGCATACAAGACCAGAAAAATGATACGGTTCTGTTGGCACAAGTTTTATCTCCACCTGACGAGCGTGCACAAAGTAATTGAGAAATTTGCACAGAGGTCGATATGGTGAATTTTGACGGATACGCATCAAATTCGTCGCGCACACGCGACCAATTTAAATTTCGTCAAAGCCCACACGTCCACGAAGCCGTTACGCACCTTTTGATGCTTTTGGTTCGCGACCACGTCACCTGGATTGGCGGAACGCACGTCGTATCGAGGGGTTTTTCATAAATTCTATAATTTTAAAAACAGGTTTTTTGCCAAATTGGGAATCCGATTTCTCGACGCACAGTCGACGAAATCCGATTCTACAAAAAGGGATTCGAAGCCCTACAGGTTGTCTAGGACTGCTGTAAATTAGTTTTTGATGTTGCTTAATGTTCTGATCTACAACTGGCTTCTAAAATAGGGGTTTAATATTCTGTTTTGAACAAGTTTTCTCGACAACTTTGGCCTCGATTTACGGGCAGCACGGTGCGTCTAACTACGACGTGCTTGAAGGAACATGAAGGTGTATAAGTTTTCTTCGTACCTGGAAAACCCGTTCGTGAAACGGATGAACGAGGCAAGAGAACCATCCGCGCGAAGTAGGTACTGCTACACGCAACTGCTGCCATTGTTGCGCTCTGTTTTGCACCCTCTGTTGCCGCGACGGCTCCGGTCGGCCGGCGGTGGCTGTCAGCAGCACGTGCGCGCGCAGGGGTGCTCCCAGGTGGGTTGTGGCGTATGTTGAGGTTAGGGTTTGCACAATCTCTCGATCTTTCTCCACTTCTATCTCTTGGTTACACGTATATATGCGTATGCAGCACTCGGGTTGGGCTGCTCTTGGCCGCTAGGTTCTGAGTTTGCTATTGTGGGTTCGGCCGAGCTGCTGGACTGGGTGTCACGACCCGCACCCACTGTAAGGGTACGAGTACGTAACAGCGCCCAGCCTACGCCGCAGTGTCGGTGGTAGAACGCTGTTCTAAGTCTCTAACTAACCATCAACTCATGCAGTATATAATGTACTCATCATGATCAACTCCGAACGGAGGACAAATATAAGATATTGAAACTCAATCACAGTCTAAGCACGATAAGATAACACAGAAGAAATCTAAGAGATAGAAGACAACTACTATAAAATAACAAAATCTCAACAATCTTAAATACAACACAAGTCTCAAATCCAAAACAACAAGTTCTAGAAGAAAACAAAATACAAGTCTACTAAACTAAATCCCGATCACTCCTGAGTGTCGGGGCCAAAGGTAGCCGTCCCGTCTCCGGGTCCATAATATATAGGGCATGTGTCCTCAGTGCCAGTATCTGTAATATTTCAACAGGTCCAGTTAGGACAGGAACGAGCACAATCTCATCTAGAAAACCCAAGTAAATGACAGGGAACTATAAAGCAGTTATAGACAGTTGTATTGATGAACATGGCAGTTTATATTCAGGTGATGGTAAAGAAAGACGGATAAAGTGCAAGGAAACTAAGTAACTAAACAAGAGAAGAATCATGGCAATAAAGACTGTAAAAAAAAATCTAGCTGAACTAGAGTAACATGATGAGTCCAGACAGTATAATATAAGTCGAGTGTAATCCCAATGTGAGTCTAATATAAGATGAGTCGAATGTGATTATAATTATTGTTCTAATAAGGTGATTCGAATAAGGTGGTACGAATAATGATTCACATGATGTTCTAACAATAATTCGAATAAATTCTCCAAGTGTGTTTTAAAATACTGAGATAGACATGTAAACCACAGCACACCTGGCCAAGTGTGGGATGGCTATCGTTCGAATATCATTCACAGAGGGGTGGTTCAAATAGTAGGAATGTTCACATGTCTAATCAGTATTTCCCTGCCCATTCTAATACAAGTGAATCCATAATCCGACACATCAATCGAATACAAGTCCAACCAGCACATGAAGATGCTAATAAGTGGTTCGAATAGTTCGAATGGTGATTCGAATGATAGAGGAAAGACGAGTAAAGTATGTGTGTCGTATACATGAATTCAGAAATAACATTACGTGTTTGTAACAGAGAATCACATACAACTAACTAGAACTGAAGTACAGTAATTGACAAGTAAATGAGAGAACTATTAGAGAATGTACTCGTCTGATACTCTGAAAAGAGTCGTGTAATATCAGATGTCTGCACCGGAGTCACAATGTCCTAAATAGAGAAGTACAGGTTATAGTATGTTTAAAATGAGGTAAATGAAGTTTATGATGCAATCTACATAATTTTTAGGCCAATCCAGGTCAAGTCAACTCTAAGTTAAACCTGGTCAACTGTCTAGGTCAAACTAGGTCCAAGTCAAACTTGGTCAACTCTAGGTCAACTGGTCAACATAGGCTATCGATGGTTAATTTGGTCAATGGAGTCAAACTTGGGTTAAGCTCTAGTCTATCTAGGCATTATTACCCTATAGCAAGACATCTATAATCCTACCACTTATATAATACATCTAAATACCTATATCACAATTTACAAGTAAAACCTATACAATGGCATATATATATATATATATATATATATATATATATATATATATATATATATATATATACACTACAACAAATATGGCCTACAATAGCAGTTTTTCTATAGCGTTCAAGTGTCCCCGCTATAGAATGCTATAAACAATAGTGTTCTTTCTGCAGTGCTATAAAAATCTCTATCTATAGCGTTTCCTGAATGCTGTAGAATCTATAACTTTCATATGTTTGTATGTCAAAGCAAATCTAATGTTCGAATGCTAGGAGAAGCAGCATAGATTTTTATTTTACATGATAAAAAAATAGACTATAGCATATTTGGAATGCTATAGCAGTTATACACTTCAAGAAAAATATCTTTTTACGGCATTCAAATTATGGCGTACATAAATAGTGTGTCGAAAATACTTAATTTACGACGTGCATTCTACTGAAGGTCATACAAAAATCAAAAATAATAATTTATTGCTCCTATTTATGGTGTGCAATGAACGCTGTATTTACTTATAACAAAAACAACACAAATCAATCGTCGTAATGGTTGTAAAAAAATACCGCCAATTTGTTACTGATTTCGCGCACACTATATTTCAACCTAAAAACTTTTCTATTCCCATTCCATCTTGTGCGCTCGATCACCCTCTATCATTCTTTTTCTATCTCACCCTCAGATCTCTTATTCTTCCTTCTCCAAGACGAATGAGATCAAATGACAATGGGGGCTTTAAAACCTTAATATTCTCAATGTAAAAACCCAGCTCCACTTTTCTCTCTCTCTCTCTCCCGCCCCCAAAACCCTAGAAAAACACTAAGCCTAGCTCTCGATGGAGGCGCCATCAATGGCGCTTTACCTCCTCTTCGAGTTTGCCTCCAGCTATAGGCTCTTCCATGCGCATGGGCTCGACGAGATCGGCCAAAATACCGAGGCAGTCAAGAAGTCCATCCTCGACCTCGAACATTTCTCGAAAGTCATCAAGTTCTTCTTTTTGTTTAATTTTATCACAATATTCTTCTTATTCTTCCTTTTGTTTTAATTTTTGTTCAGCACAGAGAAAATGAGGGGGAGAGAGACCTTTAGACATCTACAGAGACTCTAAATCTATAAGAAATTTTAATTCGTGAGTACACTTTTTCCTCCAAAATTTTCCCTTTTTATGTAGGGTTTTACATTGATTTCTTTTTATTTAAGTTTTATAGTGATTTATTTTTATTTTTGGTTTTACGGAACTTCTAGAGATCTATAAAAGAAATCCCTGACAACCTCCTACCAGATCAACGCCTCAAATGGATTTGGGGGCTCCGAGGAGGACCTATTTTTGCATGGATGTGTATGTAGAGAAGATCATATCTGGATCCGGCTAGGCCGAAAAACTAACACATCATGTTCTTGTTCGGGGAGGTCATAGAGGCCAAGAAGGCCATATATGGCACCGGAGAAGCTTGCAGCCCTAATTCAAAGTGATCCAAAAGGTCAAATTCATTTCTTACTTTTGTTGTAATTTTGAGCAATTTGATGAAGTTTATACTGCTATTTAGGTTAAAGTGTTTAGCTTTACACGATTTTCCTCATACCATATTTCAAATTTAATGGAAATTAATATATCATGAGAAATTATTTTCCTCTGGCTAGGCGAACATTGTCTTTCTTTTGTCATAATATATGTTTTACTATGATGTATGTTATTGAGAAGTACTTTTTACCATGTTTATTAGGTTCTTTGGTAACCAGAATTGTACTTTAAGTGTTGAACACTTAACTTTTCTTTTTGGTATCCCGACGTAATTGATACATTTATTTTACTAGTGTTCTCAACAAGTATCCTAGTGTTTCTTTATTGATATTGAGGTGCATAATCAGGATGCAGTTTATGGACATGGAGTTAGTAGGAAAAGAAGAAAATTGCATGGAGATGGTTAAAAGTCCATTCTTAAACCATTCCTCTTTCATACAATTGTTTCCTAGTTTCCGTTGGCATCTCTAAGGTTTCACACAGACACACACACAAATAGCTCTATAGACATTTTACTAATTTCACTTATGATTTTGTCTTTGAATGTCAATTATTTGTCTACTAAATAATACTCTTTTATTGGTTTAACTTGTACATTAATGTGTAGCCTACTTTAGTTTTGCTGGCCTTTATATTCTTTGTAACCAAGTCCAAAAATATATGAGAAAATACCTTCATATATATAATTTGGGATAGAGGTTTTGTTGTTGTCGCTACATACCTGCACGCCTGACTGACACTGGGGGCCTTTATATGCTTAACCCTATTGGTGTGCTATGTTTGTTTGAAAGCAATAGCTAGGCTGCGGTAAATTTGGTATCAAAATTACATTTAAGTATATCTCCTGTACTTTGTGAAATCTTTAAATACTATCGAACACTGGGGGCACGCCTGACTGACAAAATGTTCATCCAGTTTTTCAATCAAGTTGTAACAAAGGGCTCATCTGATATTGAGTTTTTGTATAAGATGTGAAGAATCAAAAATTTGTGTAATGAATTACTAGGATCAAAATATAGCTCAATATAATTGGTTATAGTTCGTATAAAATATCAGAACAATTATGTAAGGTTTGATTATAGTACAAAATATCAGAATGATGAACAGATATATAAGGAAATTACTCTTCCAGAAAATTGCTTGCTACTTTATTATTGAATAACAAGCCAATATAATTGGTAGTGATAATCTTCACTTGTCCATATTTGCAGAAAGTTGTGAGGATAAAAGCAGAACATATTGATTATGCTCAAGCGAAAGGGGTTTACTTGATTACTTATTATTCAGCCACATAATCGCTTTTATTTTTTGCTGTGCATTTGTAGTTTATCATACTCATATGTCGTACTTTTTTCTAGGGTCAAGATGGTGTTGACCTCGAGATGAATCTGAATGGGACTAAATCAAAATTGGAAGAAGAAGATGATTTTGTCCTTGTGGTGTGCTCTTTTCTTCTCATGTCATCGTTGCTGGTGTTTTTTTTCTGCAAAAGAGATTGTTGAAGCAGCCAAAGCATCAATGGGTGAGCATGAAACTGCATCATGTTCTGGTAAAAATAGGGGGCTGTACTTAAACTGCTGTCTTTCCTTTTCCAGGACAGGATTTGTCGCCAATCGATTTGATTAACGTCCAACAGTTTGCTCAGAGAGTTATGGATCTCTCGGAGCACAGGAAAAAGCTCTATGAGTATCTTGTCACAAAAATGAATGACATTGCACCTAACTTGACCTCCTTAATTGGTGAAATAGTTGGGGCTCTATTGATTTCTCATGCTGGAAGTCTCACAAATTCGGCCAAGTGTCCATCTTCTATACTGCAGATACTTGGTGCAGAGAAGGCACTTTTCAGGTTTCAAGTACTTTCATACAACCATATAATTTTTTTTCTTTTCAAAAGATTAATACATTATCTGTATTAAATCCTAGCTCCTTTTATCAAAGCATCTTACCTTCACAGAAATGAACATCATTTGTACCTATGTAATGTAGATGCTAAAATGTGAATTTTCTCGAAAGATGAACATCCGTCACATAAAAGATAAATGCCTGCTAGTCTCTTTTAAATTTTTGATATTAAAATCATAAACGTGCAATTGCCTTTGTTGAATAATTGATACAATTATCGTAAATGCCTACTTTCTCTTTTAGTTATTTGTCCATATTTAATTTCAGGGCTTTGAAAACTCGGGTGAACACTCCAAAATATGGTCTCATTTTCTACTTTTCTTTCATTGGCCGAGCATCTACTAAAAACAAAGGTTGATTAGCTCGTTACCTTGCAAACAAGTGCTCCATTGCCTCTCGTATCGACTGTTTCTCAGGTATATTTACTTCAGAAGTTGAAGTTTGGACTGCTGACCTGCTTGTATTTCTTTCCCTCCCAGAAACCTTTTAAGAGGTATGGAAATATAGTTGTAATCAGAACTTTATTGCTAATTTATGAATGAATGAGATTTTGGACTAATGTCTATTGTAGCATCTATCCTTACTATAGAGACAGAGAACATTTTGATGCCAGACTCAATTTTTGTTTACAATTTTGCCTTTATTGAATATACACAATATTAATCCTAAAAGATATGTGTATGGAAAAAAAGGTAATTTATGTTCAAAGAAACTAATTTGCCTGTGAAACACACATCTCTTCACCAATAGTTGCCTCCAGAAACAAAACATAAAGTAACTAGTTTCTCCATTCTTAATCTCATTTTATCAGAGTTGATTTTTATTATAACTATAATAAATGATTTATTTCAAGGAAGGACAAAAATGGTCTATCTATCTTTATAGATATTCTATTTAAATCATGGTATTTCATATTGTTAAGACTTTAAAGCTTTCTCCAGTAATTGCATTACTTGGATGTTAATTTACTGATATTTTCTTTGAATTAATTAAAAAAGATCAGATGGGGACGCTATAGCTAAAAGTCTTAATACTAGTACATTTTTGTACTGGCCGTGTTTTGTTCTGACACAGCACGCTAATTCTGAAGTGTCCATGTTTTCTGTCCGTGTTGTACTGGCCGTGTTGTGTTCTGATACGACATTTTTGTACTGGTCGTGTTGTGTTCTGACACGGCACACCAATTCTGAAGTGTCTATTCTTTGAGAAGTAGCAGTAAAAGCTGTTTGGTAACACTCTTAGTTCATTTCATGGGGTTAAATGTTTCTATCTTATTTTTTTATAAAATAATATATTTTCTCCTCAATTTTGTGTAGGTTGGCGTATAAATTTTTGATGGTTGTAGATAGCTAGAAGGAAAGCGGCGATGGAGCTATTTTTTGGCCTACAGATATTTGTAAATGGAATGGTTTATTTTGGATTACAGATATTTTGTAAATAGAGTGGTTTATTTTGGCGTACAACTACTTTTTGGACACCTTGAATGTTTTAATGACAACTACTTTTTGTACATCTTGAATGTTTTAATGAAACATGTTCATATTTTGGCAAACCTTTCTATATCTTGATTGATCAAGATGGAAGTCGCGATTGAAATTGTTGAAATCAAACTTACGATTTAGCATGAATTTCTATGGTTATTTGTATGTGATACAAGAGGTTATGAAATATGAAATATAAAATTCTGTAGCAGATATGAAATATGAAATTCTGTAGCAGATTTATAGCACTCAAAACGTCTAAATGGCCATTATCACGATAGCATATGACGAACGCTATAATAAATCAAACCATCTATAGCGTTCATGAACTATCAATTCATCAAACGCTATAAATGATCCACAGCATTCACAAACACAGCACTCACGCACGTTATAAACCATCTACAACATTCTAGAACGTTATAAAGCATTCACAGCATTCACAAACGCTATAAACCATCCACAGCATACACGAATGCTATAATCCATCTACAGTATTCAAGAACGTTATAATGTTATAGCGTTCACATGCCTTGACATATTATAGCAAGGGCAATTATAGTAGACAAACTATGCTATAGAAGGCTTTCTATAGCGTTCTGCGCATGCTATTGTAGGCCATATTTGTTGTAGTGATATATATATATATATATATATATATATATATATATATATATATATATATATATATATATAAAAAAATATATATATATATATATATATATATATATATATATATATATAAGATACTATACCTATATCATATCATAATTATGTAGATGGCTTCTCTAATCTAGTGCAAACATATCTTACATATGTAGGTATCTCAAAATCTTCCACCAAAATACATATCCTATATCATAGATACATCAACATCTCATATAATATAATATATACATACATACATGCCTTTTACAGACACACTTGCATTACCTACATGCATACCTATATGCATTCATGCCTATCAACCAATATAATTGATTACCTACAACATACTTGTTTACAAAAGCATACAATTAGATATCATACATGTCCCTATACATGTATTGTATTTCAATTAGGAGGAAACAATAGAAAATAAAACTGGAAGGAAAGGGGAGGACTGGGATGTAGGTTCAGTTCAAGTATCTATGGGCAATGTGTGTGTGTGTAGTGTTCTCAAGAATAAATCAGTCCATGTGTGTAAATCTGAAAGAAAAACAGTGTGTGTGTTCCATGACAGTGAACAATAGGTTTGCAGGAATATGAAAATCAATGACAGTTATGCTACTAGGGTGTGTTGTGTCAATGGTGTACAGGGCTATATTCTCAGGTTATGGGTGTGTGTGTCGCATGGTGCATCACACTCAAGATTTCAGTTATCTTGTATTACTCCAATTCACAGTTCTTCAAGGTATTGAACTCATATCAGTTCAACCTCCAAATCTCAATTCCAAAAATGAACCAAAACCATAAGACTGAACAATGGGGATAAGTGGAATACAAGATATGATTTGGTGAAGTGCAGTAAAGGAAATTCTCAGGATTTTAAATGAAATGACAGTTCAAACATCAATATCAGTCTCACCCATTCAAGCCAAAATCCAAATTCGAAAACCCTATTCTAACACCTATCATAAACCATCATTCAAGTAATATAATTACACATGTAATTGAATTTAGCCTAGTATTAAACATCAAAGAAAAATCAGCCTTAAACAGG
The DNA here is from genome assembly GCA_029216955.1 of Iris pallida. Taxonomy (NCBI): domain Eukaryota; kingdom Viridiplantae; phylum Streptophyta; class Magnoliopsida; order Asparagales; family Iridaceae; genus Iris; species Iris pallida. The sequence continues at coordinate 6,652,518 of JANAVB010029216.1, forward strand.
GACTCAAGTTCAGGATTCAAATAGTGAAAAAAAAACAGAAACTAGCAGTCAACAGCCCATTCCAATATCGAATCCCATTTCTCAAGTGAAAAACCTAATCTAACTTACAAAACCAACTTAGTAGGAACTAATACACATGTAGGAATCAATGTGGCAATTTAAAACATCATTTAAATCAGATTACAAATGAAAGCAATTCAGGATTTTCGAAACAGACACATGGTATCAATAATTAAATGGTAAATGCACATTTTGAAATCAAATCATGTTAATATACTAAATTAAAGGATGGTAATTAATCTAGCACATGTGTACGTGTCACAGGGGGTGTTTGTGTCCAACCAAGTGGACACAAATGTGTCCAAACGACCATACATACACAGATACGAAACTGGGTACAGGCAGTGTCGTGCACACGTGCACATCACACGTGGACACGACACAGTGCACCACGTGTCACGTGCACCTACCTATGTGTTCGCCTAGGGTAGGGCAAGGTCCTAGGGTGCCTAAAATGTGTCCACGTCATGTGTCGTGTAGGATTTTAAGCCGTGTCAGTGGCTAAAATTGCGAGTGCACAGCGCGCGCGTGGCCAGTGCGGCCAGTGCGAGGAGGAGAACTCCTCGTACTGTGCACCAAATGGCCTCAAATTTTGGAAGGATGATGTCAGTCAGTTCCCTGACATCCTCCCAAAATTTAACATTTTCTTGTGTCCGACACAGTGAGATATCCAGCCCGTGATGCAGGACAGTGCACGCGTGTCGTGCGCGCGTGTCCAACACCAAAAACTGACACAAAATGACACAGAAATACCTAACATCCGTCACTAAAATTAATGTACATATTTAGATCTACAAATTCATGTAATTAGATTTACAAAAATCAAAAATCAATTCCTAAGTGACATTTCATCGAACACCTATACGTACACTATGACACGTGTCCGATGCGGACATCAAACGGACACAAAATTGGCTCAAACTTTAGGGATAGCTAGGGGACTCCTAGATCTAGCCCTAAATGCAAAGAAAACAGAATATTAGATAAATTTATGGAGTTTTACCTATAGGTGCAAAAAGCTAGAAAGAGCTTCAAATGGGAGGTATTCTCCTTGATGGCCAAATGCTCCAAATGACCCAAAACTGAGATTAACCTCCAGAAATAATAAACATACTGAAATTAGGTCCTAATACAAAAGACTGGGATTAAAAAGGAATTAAAATGAATTTATGGGAATTTTTGGAAGGAGGAAAAATACCTTTTCTTCAAAATTAGGTCAAGCTCTAAAAGAGGCAAGAACTCCTCAACAAGACATTAAATAGGGAGGGGCTCTCCTGTGGCTAGTCATAAGTTGCAAAAATTAGGGTTAGGGTTTCCTAAATTGGACCATGGGCTTAAGTCATGATTAATTAAGTTATGAAGTTATAAGCCATGACTTAAATTCACTAAACCAAATCCCCTCATTCTAAAACTAATCTCTAATGACTAAAATGGGTTAACTCAAGTTAGACTAGGGTTACCATGGCTAGGGTTAGGTTCTAGGCTAGTCCACTAGGTCTCAACAAGTCAAAGTCAAACTAGAATTCACCAATTCAATAAATAATCAAATAATTCAAATAAGTCAAAATGACCAAATTACCCCTAGGCTAAAAATGATAATTAAATATCCCTAATCACAGGGTTAGGCTCTAGGTCATGCAGTCTCTCGGGTTTCACTAGCAGCATAAAAAAAATCACAAGTCATGACCTAAATCAGTTTTTAAATAATTTAAAAATGATTAAAAATTACCAAAAATCATAATGTGATATAAATACAATTAAATCATAGTTATAAATACAAAATTTCAAAAATACCCTCATCTAGAAAATTGGGTGTTATAATCCTACCCCCTTAGAAAAATTTCGTCCTCGAAGTTAAAATGATCACACCCTTTCTAGGTCAAACCCAAACAATCATGGTCAAGAGATAATCATGTAAACATAATCTTACTGGTGGTGATTCCACAGTCATGAATAGGGTAGCTACGCTATCTATCAATCACAAGCAATATCCTGGCAGGTACTAATGGAAATCACACAGAAAAGTGGAGAGGAAGAATGAGAAGGACAAACCTGCTAACCCATCACCTGCAGCATCGGTCTCCTCGACCGCCAGCGCAAAAGCCCTGCTCCTCTGGGGTATATCCCTCTTATGGTGTGGGGCACAGTGCTGCGCTACAGGTGGCCTAGCTCCCTCTATCTAATCCATGACGCTTAAGTAATATCCACACTGATATTCCACTCAATTATACTATGGCACCATCTATATGGTATCTATTTTGCAATCTGATAATCATACCCGTCTATTCAGAATCATGTTACCAGAATCCTCGTCACACCAGTAAGTATGGCTGTGATAATCCATAGAGTCCATAACTAATGTACATACCTCTAGAATTATGGTACTTAAAATTTTCGTATTGCCGCTAGCTTGGCTGCGAAAACTTTAAATTCCCACACCCGAGAAATACATCCAAAATCAGACTCTATCTTATTACCAACCAGCTGATATGGCTGTAGAAGACTCTAGATTTCATGACTGAGGCAACCTAGCCTATAATGTTATCTTGGTAGAAAATCAAGTCAATAACGAATACCAAGAATCAAATTCAACGATGAATCAAGGAAGATAGACAGATACTGTCAGAATCGAATTTTGAGATAGTTTATAATAAGATTCTCAAGGGTCATCCCAGGAATCGTCTCAAGTAGTCCTAACTGTAATTGAGAACCTCTCCATTGAAGCCTATCGCTCATTCCTATCGCAGGCTCGCAGCAGTACAACTAAGTAATGCGACTCTCGACCTGCATGGGCTACCACTAAAAATGTACACCTACCTATGTGTTCGCCTAGGGTAGGGCTAGGTCCTAGGGTGCCTGAAATGTGTCCACGTCATGTGTCGTGTCGGATTTTAAGCCGTGTCAGTGGCTAAAATCGCGAGTGCACAGCGTGCGCGCGGCCAGTGCGGCCAGTGCGAGGAGGAGAACTCCTCGCACACTGCACCAAATAGCCTCAAATTTTGGGAGGATGATGTCAGTCAGTACCCTGACATCCTCCCAAAATTTGACGTGTCCTCGTGTCCGACACAGTGAGATATCCAGCCCGTGATGCAGGACAGTGCACGCGTGTCGTGCACGCGTGTCCAACACCAAAAACTGACACAAAACGACACAGAAATACCTAACATCCTTCACTAAAATTAATGTACATATTTAGATCTATAAATTCATGTAATTAGATTTACAAAAATCAAAAATTAATTCCTAAGTGACATTTTATCGAACACCTATATGTACACTATGACACGTGTCCGATACGGACACGAAATTGGCTCAAACTTCAGGGACAGCTAGGGGACTCCTAGATCTAGCCCTAAATACAAATAAAACATAATATTAGATCAATTTGTGGAGTTTTACCTATAGGTGCAAAAAGCTAGAAAGAGCTTCAAATGGGGGGTGTTCTCCTTGATGGCCAAATGCTCCAAATGAACCCAAAACTGAAATTAACCTCCAGAAATAATAAACATACAGAAATTAGGTCCTGATGCAAAATACTAGGATTAAAAAGGAACTAAAATAAATTTATGGGAATTTTTGGAAGGAGAAAAAAAATACCTTTTCTTCAAAATTAGGTCAAGCTCTAAAAGAGGCAAGAACTCCTCAACAAGACATTAAATAGGGAGGGGCTCTCCTATGGCTGGTCATAATTTGCAAAAATTAGGGTTAGGGTTTCCTAAATTGGCCCATGGGCTTAAGTCATGATTAATTAAGTCATGAAGTCATAAGCCATGACTTAAATTTACTATACCAAATCCTCTCATTCTAAAACTAATCTCTAATGACTAAAATGGGTTAACTCAAGTTAGACTAGGGTTACCATGACTAGGGTTAGGTTCTAGGCTAGTCCACTAGGTCTCAACAAGTCAAAGTCAAACTAGAATTCACCAATTCAATAAATAATCAAATAAGTCAAAATGACCAAATTACCCCTAAGCTAAAAATGATAATTAAATATCCCTAATCACAGGTTTAGGCTTCAGGACATGCAGTCTCTAGGCTTTCACTAACAGCACATCAAAATCACAAGTCATGACTTAAAACAGTTTTTAAATAATTTAAAAATGATTAAAAATCACCAAAAATTATAATGTGATATAAATACAATTTAATCATAATTATAAATACAAAATTTCAAAAATACCCTCATCTGGAAAACTGGGTGTTATACTGGGATTGCTTTAGTGTTTGTTGGGGGAAATATTAGTCCGGGATGGGCTGGCTAGGCTGGGCCCTTAACTAGGCCTGGCTGGTTTGGGGTTTAATATTAGTATTTTATTTTTTCCTTTTTCTTATTCATTTTAATTAGTATAAATAAATATTTATCTACATATACACATGTACCTATGTGTGTACATATATATATGTACATATATACCTATGTACATATATACATATATACATATATATCTACATATATACATGTACCTATGTACATATATATATATATATATATATATATTTATATATATATATATATATATATATATATATATGTATGTATATATATATGTACACACATATATAATATATATATAATACATTATACGTACACACATATATAATATATATTTATATGCACTGAGTTATGATACACACTTTTCAACTGTTGAAATCTGAGAACCACATTGGTTCATGTCTACATATATTTCACACTGATTTGCACAATATTTTCCTACTAACTTGAGAACTGGGATTTGCAAACACTGTCATTGCACACAGTTGAATTTCTGAGTACACTGATTTGAATGCCATGTCATATACATACACTTTACTGTCTGAAAAACTGAGAACTAAACCTATGTTCACACACTTCGCACTTACATATTAACCTGGAACCTATGACTGAATCTGAGACACTATGTATCTACACACACAAGCTCACAGGACACATCTATACACTGTTACAAGACCTAGGATTTACACACTGTTAACTTGGGAATTAGTATTACTGTTGTAGTATAGGGCTGATGGTTGTGTTTTGTAACCATAACATTCACACACAATTCTGAACTTCCTAATACACCATGTTCACAGAGACTTATGATGATTTCCCATGCCACACACACATTGGTTCATATGAACACACACACAGAGGAAACTATCTAGACACACACACACATGAGAACTCATATACACACACATTGATGACATGTTCACACACACACTTCTACACACATACACACATACATATGCATTGTTTCCCTCTATCCCTCTCTATGTGTATATGTATATATTTTTTTTTCTATGTGTGTATATATATATATATATATATATATATATATATATATATATATATATATATATATATATATATATATTTTCTATGTGTGTGTGTATATATATATATATATATATATATATTTAAACACAATTTTATTGAAAATAAAGGAGAGCTCATGAAGAGCAGTACAGGTGCACAGGGCTGTAAAACACAAAAAAGCCCTGAATAACAAGAAAGTTCAAAATACAAGTGGAGAAACTAAACAAAAGATAATTCGAAAAATACTGGATTTTCGAAATTTTGAAATTCAAAATTTCAAAAATCTAGGAAAAGTCAGATCCGCAGTCGTTGGGCGGTGGGGCCGAGCACGTGTCCCGAGGGGGAGCGCGCGAGACTCGAGGCAACCGCTCGGTTCGAGGGGGTGATGGGGGAGGGGGGCGCACGGCTCGAGGAGCCTCGGGCCCCCCCCCAGGACGAAGCCCGAGACGGGCTGTCCGGCGACCGGAGGCGACGGGGAGGAGGGCTGGGCTCCGGTGAGGGAAAGTCGCCCGGACACGAAGGGGTAGGGGGGATGACCGGCGACAACCGCGGAAGGAGGTACGGCGATCGGTAGGGGAGGGAGGGAAAGAGGAAGGGGGGGAGCGGGACTTCGGCGGAGGGGGAGAGAGCCTCAAGGAGGAGGAGGAGAAGGAAGGGGAGGGGAGGGAGGGTCTCCGGCGGAGGAGGGACACCGGCGGTCGGGGGAGCAAGATGTGCTCGATCGCAGGAAAGCGCCGGCGAGGGGCGGAAACGGTGGAGGAGGGCGACTGACCGCCGGGACAGCGGTGGGCACGGGACCCTAGGGTCTCCCTGTCCAAGGAAGGGGCACACTGCCCGAAGGGCGTACAGACCGAGGATCTCGCCCCACCCCCCCCCCGCGTGCAGGAGCACCGGCGGAGACAGGGAGGGAGCTGGGCGATAGCGGGGGCCGTCCCGGAGGGTGGACGGGGGGAAGCCACTGGAGGAAGCGGAGCGAGCGACCTCCGGCGATCGGGACGGCGGCTAACAGACGGGGGGAGGAGGGCCCTCCGGCCGGAGGCGGAGGGAGCGACGAAGGGGGGTATAGAGGCCGGGGGCCACCGACGACGAAGCCGGCGACAGCTCCGGCGCCAGGGGGGAACCGAAGAGGGGGGGCCAGCCCTGGTCCTCGGGGAACGGCCAGGGGGCCGATGGAGGAGGCCGCGGAGTTGGGCCACCGCGAGAGGGGGCGGAGGTCCCCAGCCGAGGAGGACGCCACCGAGAGCGGGAGGGCTATGCCGGCTCTAGCGGCCGACGCTGACGGGGCCGCCGCTGGGGCGTCGAGCTCCGGGGGGAGAGTGGCTGATGGAGGGGCCACGGCCAGAGGAGGGGGAGGCGACGGCGGGAAAGAGAAGCGGACGCCGGCCGTCGCCGAGGAGGGAGGGGCCGCGGCCACCCGAGCCCAGGAGAGGGGGAGGGCCGGGTCACCGGAGGGGGGCGATGCTGGACTAGACCGGGAGGGGAGAGGCGGAGGGGGAGGGCCAGACAGCGGGGAGACCACCGCGAGGACGGCGGCGGATGGAGGAGGAGCGGGGGGAGGCAGGCTCTGCGGAGGGGGACCCGAGGGGGGAGGACCCTGCCTCTGACCGGTGACCACAGCAGAAGCGGAGCCGCGGCGCCGCCAGCGGCGGGGGCGCCGTGGGCGTCGGGGCCGACGCCGCGGAGGGACAGGACGGCGACATCGAGGGCAGCAAAGATGCTGCCAGGGCGCTGACGGGCGGGGGAGCAAGCCGTCGGGCGCCGGCGGGAAATGCCAAGGGGCGGCCCACCACGGTGTCGGCCACCAGGGGGCCGGCCGCCAAGGGGATCCCCACCCATCGAGCGCACACCAGAGAGCTCCCCAGGGGGCTGAGCTGCGCATCCTTATATATATATATATATATATATATATATATATATATATATATATATATATATATATTTTATATATATATATATATATATATATATATATATATATATATATATATATACATATATATATATATATACATATATATATATATACATATATATATATATATATAGCCTGTGTGTAATGTGATGTAATGTAGATATTGCATATTGTCTATATGAATAGTGTGTATATAGATATATGGTAATTAATGTGTGTATGCCTATATCATTGTGTTGGCATATAGCCTATGGCATATGGAGTGTGTACACATGAGTGCTGGGTTTTGTTAGGCTAGTGTGACTTGTATTGATGTGTGCTTGCTAGGATAGTCTTGGTTAGGCCTAGTAAGGCTTGTTGGGTTAGGTTTGACCTAATTGACCTAGTTTGACTAGAGTTGTTGACCAGAGTTGACCAAAGGTTGACTTTAGCCTAGATTGACCCAAACATCATGTAGAATACATCGTAGCAGTTTATTTTACCAATTTAGATATGTTGTGACTTGTACTATTCTGAATAAGAGCCAGACACTGCTTCACTTAACAAAATACCTAAAATTGGCTTTTGAAAGAAAACGAGAAAAAGTACAAAAGTACAAATTGTTTCTGGAAAGTATTCCAATGGAAGTCTGATCTGAGAGCGATCACTTTGTTCCTTGGACCACACGATGATGATGAAGAAAACTACTTGAGGAAGATGAACAATCGGAAGAACTAAGTCACCAGAAAGGTATCGAACAACGGCACTGATGGCACAGTCGAATGCTTTCCTGCTTTGCTTCACCCTGTTCTTGAGAAAAAGTTGAAAAAATGCTTCTGGGAATATCACTCTGAAAGTGTGAGTTTTCTCATAATCTTCTCTTATGTATCTCTCTTGATCCTTCTTGTATTAAAAATAAGTCTATTTATAGACTAGACCCTCTGTGCATAAAAAGCAACAAAATTGGATCTCTACGCAAGTAACTGTCACCCACAATGAAAATCAACCTCTATGCGTGATGACACGTGTCCCATGTAGAGTGTTGATCTCTACGCATGGTGACACGTGTCCCACAACGTCGACAAAATAGGGAGAGCACGTACACACATCCCTCGATAAGTGTGGCATGAAAGCGACGTAAGAAGACCACGTTCTTATTTATCCAGAAAAGATTGGGCGTAAAAATGACCCAAAATAAACTTCCTGTGTAAAGTAGCAGACAGGGCGTAAAATAACCCAAAATAGACTTCTTGCATAAAGTGGCTGAAAAATAGCCTTGAGCGTATAATTAGCTCAAATAAACTCTACGCGCACAAAAGCCTTGAGCGTAAAAGCTCGAATAGCTTTCGTGCGTTAAAGAAGCAGTCTCTTGAGAGTAAAGTAGCTCATCTGCACACTAAATGACGAGTGTTGGGTTTGGTGTAAAAATCTTTTCGTCTTCTGTGCACAGTTCTTGTCAGAAAATCATTCTGTCAGATCAAAATCACGTACATTAAATGCAGTCTGACAGCCTGTCGCCCTCGCGTAAAATTTGAGTATAGCTCTCGCGTAAAAGAGCTTACGTAGAGTTTACTCTGTTTGCTCTCTGTGTAAAATGTGAATCTGACTCAATTTAACTTGCGTAAAGCTCTCAACTTCTTTGACTTGGTCTATGAAATTTATTTATGCTTCTACAAGACCCCCTTCAAAGTTTTCAAATTTTTTCTAAGATTTAAAATTCTTTGAACAGAAGCGTAAAAATATGAGATATCCAATAGTCCGTGTAAAATTCGGGATACCCAACAGTCCGCGTAAAATTTGGGAAACCCAACAGTCTGCGTAAAGTTCGGAATACCCAACGGTCGGCTTAGAAGCGTAATATTCGGGAATTTGAACCGATTTCAAAATTCTCTATAAATAGAGCCTTGCCGATAGAGAGAGAACTTTACTCATTCACATAATCTCGATCTTTTTTTACTCTCTTCTTCTTCATACTCTCAGTTCGAATCAATGGCCCCCAAGAGCAAAACCACCGCCGGCGCCAAGGGCAAGAAGCCCGCTGCTGCTTCGTCGAGAAGCGAGCGCGCAGGAACTGTCGTCACATCATCAGAGACATCCCGAAAAACCAACCCCGCTGTGGCTCCGGCAATGAAAGGTAGAACACTACCTAATTCGGCCGTGAGTTCGTCGGAGAAGAAGAAGACTCGAACCCTAAATTTCACGCCCACGTTTATACGTGTCAGCGTAGAAATTGAAATAACAAAATACGTCCACGTTGTACGTGTCAGCGTAAAAAATAAAAAATACGCCCACGTCAATACGTGCCAGCGCAAAAACAAAATATGCTCACGTGATACGTGTCAGCGTAAAAAAACAAAAATATGCTCACGTCTATACATGCCAGCGTAAAAAAAAATACGCTCACGTCTATACGTGCCAGCGTAAAAAAAATCAAAATACGCTCACGTCTATACGTGCTAGCGTAAAAACAAAATATGCTCACGTCAATACGTGCTAGCGTAAAAATAAAATATGCTCACGTCTATACGTGCCAGCGTAAAATATGAATAACAAAAATACGCTCACGTCAATACGTGCCAGCGTAAAATTATAAGTGAAAGATTTTGCGTAAAACAAAGAACTTTTGCACTTAAAAAACTTTAACTTTTGCGCATAAGCGTAAAGTTTGCATAGTCAAGCTCTCTTGTACAGAGTCTTTAATTTTTTATACGTAAAATTCAGACTAAGTCATCTGCGTAAAAATTCAAATTAGATTTTTTCTAACTTGATTTTTCTTTTTTCTTTTGGCAGTGGACTTGTAAATTCATCCTCTTGTAGAGATATTCAGCTCACCAGTTGGAATTGTGGGTTCGAACTACTTGGAAGATCTGTCACATGTTGAATTCTGCCAAATTGACAAACAGTACCCTGAGGAAAGACACCAACTGATAGCAGCTCAGGGGGACAAAATGTTGTTGTCAATGATAAATGGAGAATTGCTGGTATCGCTAGATGACCAACAATTTTTGAAGCCTGCCTTCCTGTTTGGGGACGCTATAGATTTTCAATCACAAACAAACCCCAAGAAAGAGGCTTCGGTGTTTAAGTTTGGAGAGAGGGCAATGTATCTCCCAGACATGGCCAGAGATTATCCCTTATCTGCATTCGTACATGCCACCCATCCACGACAGATGCTATAGAACCTGACTTCCAGAATTCATGGTAGACCGGGCCGAATTATTTTCAAGAGGGATGGGGCCAACAAAATGGGCTACCACATCAGTACTCCTAGTGGTGGTGTCGTTCCTTTCTTCGGTCTATTGCCCGGATTCACACCGAGCGAAGATTCATCTCTGATCCAACCGGTGCAGACCCCAATGTTCATTAACAAGTTCATGAAGGCCTCAGTATTATATCCTCAGGCCAACCCTAGGCTACCAGGGTGGCTGACTCCTTATAATCAGAACTGGATCTAACTTAATGCATGGATTATGAAGAACTTTAAGACGGATCTGGAAGCCATCGGCCTTTATGAAGCAGTAGCCTCTACGAGCCAGGGTATACCAATGAACAGTAACTTGTTCTTGGCTCTGATAGAGTTATATATCAGTTCAACAGGGACTTTTACAACCCCACTAGGTGAGATGGGTTTTGCCCTGCACGAGATGCAATTCATCTCTTAGCTGTCGATGGATGAAGCCCCCTATGAAGAATATGTTCCCTCTAACCGGGAACTAGCAGAGATCAGTGAGAAAAATCCTGATCTTGTCAAAGTGTATCAAGAATTAATGTGCCATTATCTAATTTGTACCACTATATATGAAAGTAGGTCGCATTTGGCATATACTAATAAATGGACAACCTATTTATTCTACCACGAGAATAGGATATCCAAGAACGACAAGGGGATATTCCAAGAAAACAAAGCTCCAACCATCAACCATTGCTCAATAATTCCTTCAGATTTGATCCATAGTTTGATGATCACACATAAGTCTTCAGACCAGTATCTGACTACTAAGACTGGAGACATCCCTGCGGGGACTGAAACCTTGAGCTATTTGAGGCACGGCAGTCAGAAGATCTCAAGGGAAGCATTGCTGGCAGGCTTTCTTTTTTTATGGCTGCGAAGATGGGTCGTGCCAGGGATTAGCACAGCTGACAGAATTCACAAAAATGTATTGTGGCCGGCAGTACGTTTGGTGTTCAAGGTCAGAATCAACCTGCTATCGGCAATGGTGTGTCGAATAAATACAGGCTTATGGACTTTTGGTGATGAACTGATCAACAATGCTCCTCACCGAAAAGAATTCCCTAGGGTAGAGATGCCCTATACATATCTGATAGGATGGCTATTGCATCATAACTGCAGTTTGTTGCCGCCTGGCCCTGGAGATAATGCGGAGGTCTTCCTCCAGAAATTTAATAAAGCCACGTAGACTGCAACTACAGTGGTAGATACTCGAGCAGTACTAAACTATTCTCAGGGATGGAACTTTTTCTGCACAAGACCACAAGTTCCAGCAGACTGCCTCGGTGTACAATTTGAAGATAGAGGGGAAGGGAGGACTTCATTACCTGTACCAATTTTTAAATGGCTAATGTGCATCAGACCCTTACATCTGATGTATAGGAATGAAGACAACTGTGCGTTCGAACCGTATCTACCAAGTCGGTTCGCTCGTCAGTTTGGATACGACCAACTTCACGTTGGTAATCCCTCCACCAGCTTCTATTATTATAGAAAATTAATTAATGGTGCAAGAGCCAGAAGATGCTTTAGCACTGCTTGTACCGGTGCTAGATTCCGGGTATCAACTGCTGCAAGTACAACCGAGCTACGAATGCTTCATATGTATGCTCACTTTTATGCATCCATTCATTCTTTCGCGCATGGCTACAATATGAAAGGGAGTCTTCGATGGCCCAAGGAAGGGAACGTCGAAGAAATAGTCAGGGTTCCATCGGACATACCCGATGATGTTGTTGCTCAAGACGAGTACCTGGAAGTGATCTCTACGGGAGCTGGAGAAATAGCTGTATGACCAATTATTATCAACAAGACTCGAAAGCGGAAACCAGGTGCAGCTGTTACCCTCTCAGAGAAGAAAAAGAAATTCACTGTCAAAGGGCCTTCTAGACAGAGAGTCGCTACACCAGAGAGCGAAACTCCTATTGAGGACCCGCATAAAATTACATCTTCTTCAGCTCAACCTAGAGATGGATCTTCGGCATCCCAACCAGCAACATCAACAGAAGCTGTGGGGCTCCTATCTCCTGGACGTCTCAGCACTTCTGCACATCTCACTACTCCCCAGAAAGTGCAAGCCATTAGGGACACTGCCACGACTCGTGCTAGTGATCCAGGGCCCATCCCATCAGATGAACCGGCTCTTGCCTTTGATGATGAGGACTGGGATCAAGATTATGACGAACTCCTGGCACGTCCTGCACCTACTCCAGGTAAATATAAATTACACAAAATCTATACAAAATTATGTATTATGATTTTGTATATTAACTTATTTTGCTTAATTTTTCTAGGTGTTATCATTGCAGCAAAGCCTGTTGCTACTCCTCTTCCTCGAGAGATTATCCAAGAAGAGAACATAAAGTCTGAGAAAGAGAGTTCTTCTTCAAAAGAAGACTCTTTATCCATAGAAGTACAAAAGGAGCCTGAAGTAGAGGCCCAGCCAGAATTGTCTTCTCTTGCTGAGGACGGAGAAAAAGAACAAACTACAGAAGAACCAACTGCAGATGAAAAAGCAGCTGCTGCAGAAGAAACAAACTTCAATAAAGAAACAGTTGTAGAAGAATCCACTGCAACTGAAGTACTTCAAGAGCTTGAAGAGCCGGTAGCCAATGAAGGTGATGAAGATATGGTCAACTCATCAACTGAAGTTGGAGACGTTGTAATAGCATCCTCCGTTATTGCTACTGATCCAACACAAGTTCCTGAGAAGACAATGTCTGAACCGGAGTCAGTTACAATGATCACCATTCCTCCCACAATAATTATCGCCACCGAAACTCAAGTAGTTTCAGCTCCAGAAGCAGCTGGAGAAACAATCCAAAAAAGTACTAAAGATATGGCCTCTGAAGCTCATGGGGATCAGTTAGCCATGGTAGCAGCATCAACAATGGCTTTAACCCAACTTGCTACCAAGGCAACAACAATATCCACTCCTAGCCTTCAGAAGAGGGACTTGGTAGACATTGCCGCCACGCCGAGCTCAAATGCAGAGATGAATCTCTTAGTTGAGATTCATACTAAAACTTTCTACAAAACCTTGGCAGCTCTGATCAAGATGGTCCTGAAGAAGGGCCTTAATTATGAAAGATTGAAGGCTGCTATTGCTCTCACAATCAGGAACGTTGCCATGTTCAATGACACTGAGAGAGCAACGGCACTGGAGAAGGTAATAGAGGGACTTGAACAGCCTATTAGAGAATATCTAAGGCTGTCAAGTGAAACTATTGAAAGTCTCATCCAAATCGAGTATGACGCTTTATCAGTTGAATACATTGCTCGGGAGACTACTTTCAATGAATTTCTCCAGAACTATAGCAGCGAAGTTGCCAGGAAGAAAGCTTTACTGAATGAAACTAAACCTCTGCTGGAAATGCATAAAGAAGCCTATGAGACTTCAAACATGAGAATTCATCAGCAAGATGATAGAATTCGTGAAGTTGAGGCAGAGTTGGTTCGCTTAAAGGCCGAAAGAGAGTAGATAATTGTGGCTCGAGACGAATATTTAACGCAGAGTTCAATATTGGAAGAGAAGGTTTTTGGTATTGAAGCTGTCATTAAAACCCTTGATGATGCAAAGGATAAAATGATAGCTACTTTTGCCGAATTCTTCCATCTTTGTACTCCAGAAGCTCGACGCACCATAGCTACTGCAACTGTGCTGAGCTCTCGTGAGAAGCGTCTAGTAGAGCTACAAAAACTGCTCGAAGATGTATCTGCTCCGCCTTAGGCATTTTTGCATTTAATACAGAATTTTGTATTTTTCTGTCTTTTTCATTCTGTAATATTTTCAGGAAATGAATAAAATATTTATTTTATGACCCTATTATTTATTTTGAATTTAAACAATAGGTATAAGGTAGAAAACACTTATCAGAGGTAATATGGACATGACAAGTCTTCTAAACTCAATAAATTATATCTATCCAGAGGTAATGTGGACATGATAGATAATGAATCTTGTTTTCTGTTTAAAGTATACGATACTATCAGTGGTAATATGAACGTGACAGATCATAACAACTCAAAGAAAAATATATTAATATCTATTCAGTGGCCATATGGACATGATAGATAAGAAAAGAAGTAGACTTAATACTTATTCAGAGGTCATGAGAACATGATAAATAATAATAAAAAATTAATCAGCTGGTAAGACAGAAGATCAAAATTCTCTTTTAGGAGACAAATAATCAACTTAACCAGACATTGGTAGCTGGGGAATAAAAAAAAAGTTTAGACATAATATTTCTTCAAGAATTTGCCATTAATTGGCATCATGAGCAAATCTTCATTAGGTTTAGACAACCTATAAGCATCATTGGAGAATACTGTCTCGACTACATAAGGACCTTCCCATTTTGCTTGGAATTTCCCTTTGCTCTTATAAATCATCACCATTAGTCTTCGAACAGCTAGAACTAGCTCACCAACTTTGAATACCCTTTTCTTTAACTTTACGATTGAAAGCTCAAGATATGCGGGCTTGATATAGCTCAATGTGTTGTTGTGCTTGAAGACGCTTCTCGTCCAATCATTCAAGTTCTTGGAGTCGTAAGCGATCATTATTCTCTGAGGTTAGCTCAATAGCAATGACTATTCTAAGAGATGGGATCTGAATTTCTAGTGGAAGAACAGCCTCACATCCGTAAACCAGTAAAAATGGTGTAAAACCAGTAAGAGTTCGGACTGTCATTCGGTAAGACCAAAAACATTCCCCAAGTTTCTCGTTCAAATCACGTTTATTAGAAGAGACAAACTTTTTGAGAAGTTTAATAATCGTCTTGTTGAAAGCTTCGGCCAAACCGTTAGCAGCTGGATTATAAGCCGTAGAAGGTATATTCTGAATTCGATTCTTATCGCAGAATTGATAAAATGCCTGACTGGCAAATTATGGTCCATTATCATGGATTATCCTTCGAGAAATCCCGAAACGATAAATGATATGATGTTTGATGAAGCTAACATATTAGATGTTTTCACTTTAACAAGGTGAACTACTTTTGCCCATTTAGAGAAATAATCCTTTATGGCTAGGATAAACCGATGCCCTTTTACAGAAGGAGGATTAATTGGACCTATAATATCTATGCCCCAAGTTTCAAAAGGCCAAGAAACTGTCGTAGGATGTAAGAATTCAGATGGTTGATAAATAAAATTGACATAAATCTGACATGCTTTACACCGTCTGGCAAAATCTACAACATCTGCTATCATGGAAGGCCAATAATACTCCATTCTTCGAATATGGTCCTGTAATTTTGGACCCGATTGATGAGCACCGCAGACACCATCATGAGCTTTATGGAGTGCTTGCTTAGCTTCATTCTCAGATAGACAACGCAACAAAAGTCCGTCATAAGAGTGACGATATAACATATATAAAGAAGAATCGTATTAGAATCGAAATGATCGTCTCTTAATTGATGCAGCTTCTTTTGGATCTTCAGGTAAAATCCCATGAACCGCATAATCAATAAATGGACTCCTCCAATCCCTTTATTGGGAATTTGATTATGTAGTATAACTTTGTTCGATATGCAAATTATTCTTGATACAGAATAGATCTCTATCCAACAAAGTAATATTGTTTTGTCTTCTGATTGGAACAGCTAAGTCTGTAGCTAAACTAGCAAGAGCATCAGCTTCCAAATTTTGAGAACGTGGTACGAATTCAATGAAAAATCCTTTGAATGAAAGGACCAATTTGATTATCACTTGATGATTGGAAATGAGGTTAGGATTCCTGACTTCATATGTCCCTCTGACCTGATTAACAATCAGTTGAGAATCTCTATAAGCTTCCAGGAACTCAATGTCCAATTGTTTTGCTACTTGAAGACCAATTAGCAGAGCATTATATTCTGTCACATTATTGGAACATGGTTCATTAAGAGAATATGTACGGTATACGACCATTTTATCAGGAGAGACCAAGACTATGCCTACTCCGAAGACAATATTGCCTTTAGGTCCAACCCGCGATGCTCCATCAAAATATAGTTGCCAAATGTCATCCTTTAAAGTCATGTTGCAATCAACGACTTCATCTGGAATGTCTTCATATAGCTTAGATATTTCAGGTATAGGGTGAGCTGCTAGGAAATTAGCTAATGCTTGACCCTTCACTGATTTTTGAGGTACATAGACCATATCATAAGGAGTAAGCAACATTGCCCAGGTGGCTAACCTGGAGTTAAGAATACTTGGTTTTCTCATCAATACCCGAATATGATTTATTCTGGATATGACATGAATAGTTTGTCCTGACACATAATGTCGTATCTTTTGAACAGCAAAAACCAAGGCCAGACATTCTTTCTCCACAGGAGTATACATGTGCTTAGCTCCAACCATCATTCGGCTAAGATAATAAATTGCCTGTTCATGACCCTTATCACTTTTCTGTGCAAGAAGAGCACCAAGTGAATGATCCAAGGCTCGAATATAGAGCAAAAATGGTCTTTCCACCACTGGAGGTACCAAAACAGGTAGATTTGTAAGGTATTGCTTGATGTCATTGAAG
This sequence comes from Iris pallida, assembly GCA_029216955.1. Taxonomy (NCBI): domain Eukaryota; kingdom Viridiplantae; phylum Streptophyta; class Magnoliopsida; order Asparagales; family Iridaceae; genus Iris; species Iris pallida. The sequence continues at coordinate 6,669,526 of JANAVB010029216.1, forward strand.
AATTTTTGATATGCTTCATCCCAAACAAATGATACACCTTTCTTTAATAGACGAGAGAAAGGTTGGCACCTCCCAGAAAGATTGGATATAAATCTCCTGATATAAGCAATACGACCTTGGAAGCCACGAAGTTCCTTCAAATTACGTGGAGGACGCATTTCAAGAATTGCTTTGATTTTATCAGGATCAACATGGATACCTTGAAAAGTGATGACAAATCCCAAAAATTTGCCACTAGAAACCCCTAAGAAAGACTTAGTTGGATTCATCTTCAGTTGATGTTGACGCATCAACTCAAATACTGTCTTTAAGTCTTGAATGTGATCATCTTTTGATCGACTTTTGTCAATAATGTCATCCACATAACATTCGACTATTTTACGTAGATGCTCTTGAAAGATATTGCTCATAGCCCGTTGATACGTAGCACCGACATTTTTTAGACCAAATGGCATAACAATATAGCAGTAAACTCTAAGGGGTGTATGAAAAGCGGTATGTTTTTCATCTCCTAGATGCATCTTAATTTAATTATATCCTGAAAATCCATCCATGAAAGACATGCATTCAAAACCACATGTATTGTCTATCATGACATCAGTAATCGAAAGTGGAAATTCGTATTTTGGACAAGCTGCATAAAGATCTCAAAAATCTAAGCAAACTCGAACTTTTCCATTCTTCTTCATAACAGAAACTTTGTTGGCAACCCAGTCTGGTGTTGTTCTTCACGAACAAAGCCACATGTGATCAGCTTTTTGACTTCTGCTTCAATTGCATCCATCATATCTGGTCGAAAACGTCGCTGCTATTATTTTATAGGTTTAGCATTAGGAAGAATATTGAGCTTATGAGCAGCTACTTTAGGATCTAGATCCGGCATATCCTCATAACTCCATGCAAAGATATTAACATATTCTTTAATCAGCTTTATCAACTCTTTCTTTTCATCTTCAGAAAGGTTTTTACTGATGAATATTGGCTTGGACGTACTTTCGTCTCCCACGTCAATCTGGACAATCTCATCCTCTGTAGGTGGCTATCGCTGTTCAAAACGAATCTCCTATTTAGTGTCCATTTGTTATGCCCAAGGGTTATTTTCAAATGGCTCAGATTCACCATCGGTTTGAACCATGTTGACTGAGAAGACACTCAGATTCAACATAATGGTTTCATCTAGAATTTGAGGATTGTAAAAAACTGGAAGAAAATTCTTCTTCAATGTCTTCTTGGTACATGTGGGATGTTTCAGATTCGATGAACTGGATTTCTTCAAAATCTGAGGATTGTGAAGAACTGGAAGAAAATTCTTCTTCTATATCTTCATTAAACATGTGGGACAGATTGTATCCCAACCCATGATGAGTTTTCTGGAAAAATAGATCACCACATAATGGTAACCGTCTACCTTTGCCTTGATTGAGACCCAGCATAGTTTTTAAATTATATCCCATATTTTGGATAATCTTAAGAGATTGTTGACTATATTTGTCAATTCAGATATTTCCTTTATCTTTCTCTATGAGATCATCTGTCTGAGTAACATGGGTATTTCTAGCCAAGCCAAACACAATTTGGCACTTGTTTTTCTTATTAGATGGGACCACAAAATAAGATTTTTCGTGACGTCTATAAGCTACACAAGCTTGTGATGAAGCGGCTACAGGTAGAAGATAAGGAGAGGATGTTAGAAATCTTTGAGCATAGGGTCCAACATCAACATGAGAAGAAAAGGAATTTTCCTTATGATTAATATATAAGGTTTTCTCTATATTTATGTCATTTTTATGTTGATAACTTTGGTCCTCAGTAGATAAAGTCATTCTTTCAATAAATTTGACAGCCATATACTCTAAAAGAAAATCTTCATTAATATGAGAAAGTACAGAATGATCAATATTTACATCATTTACAAACTGACTACTACGCTTTGGATTGATCATTAACGGACCGTCATCCGTCTTCAGCGCAGACTTACCAAGGTTGATAATCAGTGGTTCTGGATCATTCGTACGAGAAGTACGTCCCTTGACTTTGATCATGAGAGGTTGAACTTGGCTCTTGACTGAAATTTTTACAGATTCCTCAAACAAAGCTCGAGTTCTTCCTTTAACCTTGATCATCAGATGTTTATCATTGACAGGTTGGGGTTGGATTCGTCCTTTGACTTTAATCTTTAAAGGTTGATCTTCTGGAATATCTTCATTGACAGGTTGATCTTCTGCAGGCGACCGATCTTCAGCCATATCAGATATTTCTTTCACCTACTCCTGTTTGTAGAGTATTGAATCAGAGAAATAACCTTCAACACCCTTAAAAGGATTGATATCTGCAAATTCAGTCTTCACAATCCCTTAAGAATCCACATACTTGAAGCATTGGTGGAGAGTTGAAGGCACAATGTTATTCTCATGTATCCACGGTCTTCCAAGAAGGATGTTGTAAGATACATCTGAGTTGATAACATAAAAGGTCGCCATAGTTCGAAGATCACCTATCTGAATCTTCAGATTTCCCCAATGGTTTACTCTTTTCCAGAGTTGAAACCAACTATTGTTGTACTAGTGTAAGTCAAATCACTAGTAGCAATCCTCAAGGATCGTAGCATACTCTGATGAATAATGCTAATAGAAGACCCAGGATCAATATAAATCCTGTCAATTTCAGTAGAGTCAATATACCCTGTGTAGCACAGAGGCATGTCGTGTCTATTATGCTTCAACAACATATCTTCTTGTGTAAAGGTAATGTTAGGCATCAATTCCATCACACTATGACATTATGGATATGACACTGGTATATTGTCAGGACTCTTGAGTTGAGCTAAGCATGAATCCGCTTGTAGCAAAGCTTTGCTCAAAGTTTCACGACTTTCTTTAGAAAGACGAAGCAACTCAAACATAGAGAGTCTAGCCGGAGTATTAGCTAATTGGGCTAGAATATCGAACTTGTAGGGTTTCATCACTACCCCTTGATTTGAAGCAGATTTCAATGGGACGTCAAAGCGTACTGCTTTCTGTTTCCCTTTCTCAAACACAGATGATTTAGAAGGCCTTGCCTCAGCAGGAACATGAGATGGTTGAGTTGGAAGTATTTCAGCAACGTCCTCCGCTTCTTTGGAAGTTCCCTCATCTTTGTGGTACTATTTGCCAGATCTCGTACCAGCAAAGGCTTCTTCATCAGACTCAGAAGAATGAAGTAACATATTACTGGTTTTAGTCTTCTTTCCCTTAGTCTTCTTGCGAGAATTTTTATGAGGGATCTCAAATCTCGATCCAACAGTGGATTTTTGACCTTGAATTTGTAAAGGAAGTCGTATTCCTTTATCATAGTTCAAGCCTTTCGTCTTTTGAAAGTTATAGTCCATCTTTTTTATGAGATGGACTGATTGTTGACTGTACATGTGAGTGGGTAGTGGACTTTCAATAGATGGTTCAACAGAGGAAGAAGAAACAGAAACCTCTGTAGCCATAAGAGTAGGGGTATTTGGGACAAGAGGAAAAATCCCAACAGGAGCTTTCTCATAAGCAGCAAAGACTTGTTGTGCCCTGTATAAGAGGACAATATTCATTGCTAACCATTGCCGATGAGTAAGTTTGAGTTTGGTAGGAGGAGCCAAACTTGGAGGGCATATATTCAAACCCTTCAGCCTATCCTCCAGAGGAATGTCGTCCCAAAGATGATCTAAAACATCATGATCTGGAATAACAACATGAGAAATCATATTGCTGGTTTTGACTTTTTGACCTTTCTTGGATTTTGAAGTTTTACTTTTATTCTCCATTTCAGGTACTAAGTCAGGGTGTACCCACATAATTTCACCATTTTTTAGTATGAGAGGCAATAGTCCTTCACTTTGCTCTCTAGCAGACGGGAGATTCACAATCTTCATTGTCGCCTTTGGAATTGGAACAATCCCATCTGGAACTTGATGTGGAGGAAAACCTCCAAATTAAAGAGAAATCATATTAGTTGTGATCGTATGCTCATCATTGGTTAAAGCGATAGCATTGGCATTTATCAACTCTTAGATTTTCTTATCTAAGACATAGCAGGCCTTGGTAGGATGATTTATGTATCTATGATAGATACAATATTTGGTATTGTCAGTCAGATTCACCTCATTAGGCCTTTTTGGCTCTGGAATCTAGAGTTTGCCACTCTTCACAAGACATTGGAATATCCCTGGGATATCACTGTCATCAAAAGAGTACTCTTCTTTTGGTTTGGAAGACTCCTGATTATTTGGCGTCGTTTTGGGTTTTGAAAGATTAACCACTAAGGTTTCCTTCCCTTTCTCATTGCGATTGCCGGAATTATTACCTGAAGAGGCTTTCTTTCCTTTGTCTTCTGAGGCAAAAAGATTATCCCATGTTTACGAGCCAATCTACCATTGGCCTTGGCTGAAACTACTGCTATAATGAATGAGGCCCAATCTGTGAATTGAGAGCCCGTAAAGACAGCAATAATTGGTCGCAGATTCATCTTGCATGTAAAAATCAATGCTGAATCTGGCATACCAGGAGGCATTTTCAAAGTTGCCTGTCGAAAACGTTCGATAAACATGCGAGTATCTTCCTTCTCCTTCTGTTTAATCTCTATTAAGGAGGACATTTTCATGTCCATGCCTCCTTCATAGAAACGGAAGAAAAATATTTCTTTAAACTCATCAAAAGACGATATGCAATTGTCGGGTAGACTGCGATACCATTCATATGCTGAACCCGTCAAACACCCAATGAAAACTCGGGTGAGAAGAGCATCATTCTTTTACAAATGTACAGTCATAATATCAAAATAATCGATATATTGACTAGGAGAGGCCTTTCCATCAAATAACACCATCGATTGTGGCTTGAATTTTGGAGGAAAGGGTACATCATTCTAATGAGGAGGATAAGGTTGCTTAATCCCTAACCTCTGGAGCTAATCCTTGTGCTTCAGAACTTCAAACTGTGCTTTTAGCTCACGCACTTCTTGAATAGCTTCACTAGTTTGAGAAAGCACATTCGATTGGATAGTGGCCGGATGTACCGTAACCCCCACCGGAGGTGGTACATCTTCTGGAATGAGAGGATCTGGAGATACATAATTTTGATTGACAACAGGCTCTTGATTAAGATTATTCAAAGGTACATCAATCCCTTGACTATCTTGAGTTTGTGCTGCTACCTGCACCGGTGTTACTACTGCTGGCTGAACAGTTTGCTGAGTCATTATTATTTGATGCATACTTTGCATCATGGCAAGCATGTCCTTCAGTGATTGCTCAACTGCAGAGATTTGTTGTTCTGTATTAGCAGTTGACATCTCTGGTTCATCTCTAATAGTATAAGATTCAACCTCCCTTGAACATACAGAGGGATTGGTATAGAGGTATGAATCAACGCTATCAGTTTCTGACTCCAAAGACTGGGTACCCCCAGCTTCTGAATCTGAAGATTGTAACGATCTTTAAACTCTTGATCAAGTATTCTGATATACCCCTTCAAAAGTATCAAGAAGTCGGTTGAACTGTTGTTGACCAGGAGTCTGGGACGAGTTGCGTCTTGGATGTCGTCCTTTGTTGGTATGAGATGCCATGTTGACTGACGCATAAGACAACTCATGTTCTTGGTCATCAACTTGCTGCTGAGGCACATTATAGCTTAATCGATCAAAAATTGACCGTTTAGAAGCCGAATAGCAACATTTGATTACTATCTGGTAACACTCACAATGATGATCTTCTTGGGGGAGTGTCATAGGAGATTTTCTGTCTTTATGCTTTTATACAAGCAACTCGCATAAATCAGAAGGAGTAGAAGGAGTCGTCTTCTTTATTATATTTGGGACAGAGAAACGTTTAGTCCCTTGCGTATAAAGAAGATTACTGGCTACATTAATAGAACCAAACTGTACATTTTTACGCACCTGGAGTTGCATACGTAAATCCTGAGATTTTTGTGCACAAAGAACTCCATCAGCATTACGCGTAATTTGAAGGTTTGGTACCTTACGTAAAGCAGTGTAAGAAGGTTGTTGGTGAAAAACTAAAGTTTTACCAACAATAGAATTCTCGTTTTTACGCTGCATGCGTGTAGGTAAATTCACTTTAGATGCAAAGGCATCACTGTGAACTTTATCTACCATGTCACCGACCGGAGATTTACCCTTACGTATAGAGCGCAAAACATGAACATCTGCCATGTCACATACGGGAGATTTACCTTTACGCGTAGAGCGTAAATCTTGAGTGTCTACCACGTCACAGACGGGAGACTGATTTTCACGGGCAGAGCGTAAAACTTGGGAGTCTACCACATCACAGACGGGAGACTGATTTCTATGCGCGGGGCATAAAACTTGGGAGTCTACCACGTCACAGACGGGAGACTGATTTTTACGCGCGAGGCACAGTACTTGGGAGTCTACCACGTCACAAACGGGAGACTGATTTTTACCCACGGGGCACAACACTGACATAGAGACTGCCTCGTCACAGACGGGAGTCTCCACAACATGAGTGGGAAGGATTCCCTTGCCTTTAGAGACAGCAGAGAGATCAGAGGATGCTTTGGACTTAGGAATCCAAACTTTTCGTGCCTTTCGCAATTTTTGAACATTGCAGCAGCGAGTACTACCCTTAGTTCGAAGCATTTCTTCGTAAGCAGTCTGGTCGAATTGAACAACCAGAGTCTTCTTTGTCGATCCGACCGACACATCATCATATTGAGCAATTTCTTTCTCGTCAAAGGAGAAAGTCGTCCCCAGCAGAGTCACCATTTGTTTCACTAAAAAAATGTCTAAAATTGGCTTTTGAAAGAAAACGAGAAAAAGTACAAAAGTACAAATTATTTCTGGAAAGTATTGCTATGGATGTCTGATCTGAGAGCGATCACTTTGTTCCTTGGACCACACGATGATGTTGAAGAAAACTGCTTGAGGAAGATGAACAATCGGAAGAACTAAGTCACGAGAAAGGTATCGAACAACGGCACTGATGGCATAATCGAATGCTTTCCTGCTTTGCTTCACTCTGTTCTTGAAAAAAAGTTAAAGAAGTGCTTCTGGGATATTACTCTAAAAGTATGAGTTTTCTCAGAATCTCCTCTCCTGTATCTCTCTTGATCCTTCTTGTATTAAAAATAAGTCTATTTATAGACTAGACCCTCTGTGCGTAAAAAGCAACAAAATTGGGTCTCTACGCAAGTAACTGTCACCCACAATGAAAATCAACCTCTACGCGTGATGACACGTGTCCCATGTAGAGTTTTGATCTCTACGCATGGTGACACGTGTCCTATAACGTCAACAAAATGGAGAGAGCACGTACAAACGTTCCTCGATAAGTGTGGCATAAAAGCCACGTAAGCAGACCACGTTCTCATTTAGCCAGAAAAGAATGGGCGTAAAAATGACCCAAAATAAACTTCATGCGTAAAGTAGCAGACTGGGCGTAAAATAACCCAAAATAGACTTCTTACGTAAAGTGGCTGAAAAATAGCCTTGAGCGTATAATTAGCTCAAATAAACTCTACGCGCACAAAAGCCTTGAACGTAAAAGCTCGAATAGCTTTCGTGCGTAAAAGAAGCAGTCTCTTGAGCGTAAAGTAGCCCATCTGCACACTAAACGATGAGTGTTGGGTTTGGTGTAAAAATATTCTCGACTTCTGTGCACTGTTCTTGTCAGAAAATCATTCTGTTAGATTAAAATCATGCACATTAAATGCAGTCTGACAGCCTGTCGCCCTTGTGTAAAATTTGAGTATGGCTCTCGCATAAAAGAGCTTGTGTAGAGTTTACTCTGTTTGCTCTTTGCATAAAATGTGAATCTGACTCAATTTAACTTGCGTAAACCTCTCAACTTCTTTGACTTGGTCTATGAAATTTATTTATGTTTCTACAAACACCACTCCTCAGGCAGTATTTCATTCAAATACTCAGGATATCAGACGAGTACATTCTCTGACCATTTTATACTTGCTAGGACTATATTCTTGCTCTAGATTATTTTACTTGATGCTGACACGATGGAAATACGGATTAGTACTATATGGATCTTTTTATACGAAGTTATCCCCCTGGAAGCATCGGATACATCATGTCATGTGCGTTTCACTTTCATCATGTATTCATGTGCTTTCACCATTCATGTGCACTCTCTTGATTCATGTACTCTCATGTTCACGGAGCCCCCATGTTTATATTCATGTGCACCCATTTATGGACCCCCATGTGAAATTATGTACAATTACATAACTTGAACGGATCCTTGTGTATTTATTAGGGATGGGATAGTATAAATAGTCATGTGGATAATTTCTAAAGTAGTGTAGCAATGTTCAACCTCTCGTGTTTATTATCAAGCCGTTCACATGTATAGCTTGTACTCTAAATCACTAGTTCACTGTATCTCTTTACTTATAGTAGATATTTCATTACAGTCTTCTCTTTTACTTCATGTACACTCTTCAGCATTTCATGTATCTTACTCTATTACCTGTATTATATTCCTGTCATGATATGAACTGCGTGAGATGTACTGTGCTCGCTCCCGTCCTGACTGGACCTGTTAAAATATTACAGATGATATGGAGGAGTTGTGTCCCACTTATTACGGAGCAGGCGTAGATGACACATGTGAGCTGGACCCTCAGGAGGTCCCAGCACTTACGGAAGACATTACCCCAGTAGACTAGGCTAGTTAGCTAGACTAGTATCTATTTATTATTCAGTCATGTTGGATACACTTGTACTTATTGGAGATTGTTATTCTGGATTTGTGGAGTTGTTTATCTTAGACATTTAGCTATCTCTCTTTCTTGTATTTATCATCTGTGGATTATGTGATTTCATCTATTCTATCTTATCGTACTTTCTTTTTTAGTTGTGATTGAGTTGTACTTTACTATGTCACCTCCATTCGGAGTGTATATACTGTACAGGTACCTGATAACTGTTAGATGTATGTGACCTAGGACAGCGTTCTACCGCCGACATTACGGCGTAGGCTGGACGTAACCACTTCTCGTGTCCCTACACTGGCTACAGGTCGTGACACGTTTTTAGTGGTTGTCCATGCAGGTCGAGTTTAGAAATGCAGTGGTATTCGAACTAGAGTATTACTGCAGCCTGCAGTAGGATTAGGATATTTTTGAAGGTGCTCAATCACATTAGGAAAAACTCCTTAGTAGATTCCGTATATCTACATTTTGCTGCTATTTATTTTCCTTTGAATATAAACTGTCCTTCTTTACTATTTTGACTCATTCTCATCAATTATTTTCTTGTTTGATCTGTCTTCAGGATGGTCGAGACTAGATCACATTGCCTAGGTCAGGGGGACACTAATAAGAGGTATGCCACCTCTCGTCCTCAACAGCCAGCCCCCGATACCGCAGCCGCAGTCATGCCAGCTGGGGTGGGTGTTTCAGCTACGTTCGAAGGAGCCCCTCCACCAGCAGTGCACAGGCCGAGCCCGGTGGTTCCAGAGGTGCTCCAGCAGCAGCAACCACCTTCGGGACAGTTGACGCAGTTCAGTTGTTCACATGCTGTAAACTCCCAATATTTTCTAATTATTTTAGTGCTTTAAAAATTAATTTTTATTATATTACTTAGCATTACAGGGCTAGTTGGTATATATGTGTGTATTTATAGATATATATACATTATATATATATATATATATATATATATATATATATATATATATATATATATATATATATATATTTTATACATTATATATATACATTATATATATACATTATATATATATATATATATATATATATATATATATATATATATATATATATATATAATATGTATGATTGTGTGCTTGATATTTGAAGTGCTACTAAATATAGTCTACAATTATTATAAGAGATTTTTGTTACTTAGTTACAATTTATAGAAATTTTTATGTGTTTATATATATATATATATATATATATATATATATATATATATATATATATATATATATATATATATATATATATATATATATATATATATATATATATATATATATATATTTTTTTTTTATATATATTTTCATATATATATATATATATATATATATATATATATATAGTAAAAATAATAATATATATATAGTAGTAAAAAATATATATATATATAGTAGTAAAAAATAATAATAATATACAGTGGTGGTCGGCCCAAGGGAGGGGGGACCGACCACAGTAGTCAAAGGAAGGAAAGGAAAAAGAAAAGAAAAAGAAAAGAAAAGAAAAGAAAAGAAAATGAAAAAAAATACATGCAACTAATCCCCACATGATGTGGGCTGGTCCCACCCCTACATTGCTTGCTGCATGCAGCAGCAAGGTAACCAAACAACACCCAAACCAGTAGGGAATTCCTAATTCATAAACCCATTAGTATTAGGTTTTGTAACAACTTGTTATATATGTTACTTTTTCCACAAGCCTCAAAACCCTAAACTTCCAAACGAAAGTTGAGGCTGATCATACCCTCTTCGCCTACGAATTCGTTTCACCAGCGACGGAGCTTTGTGCATGATGAACGGAGCATCGGAAGTCAGCCCCGCGTTACCCACAGAGCAGTTTTCCCACTCAAGCTACCCTACTTTCCTACAACGTAACTTTTTACTCGTAGCACCGATTTTCGATCTGTAAGATTTTCTGGAAAGTAGACTTGACCCTCTTTGAGATCCTCTAGGTGGATTTCGAAAACAATCCATCGACTTGCTCAAAAAATCGAGACGAAGTTGAAGAAAAATCTATTTTCTGCAATACTAAATACTGTTTTAAGACGACAACTTTTTGGCCAATTTTTTTGCTGTGCAGTAAAGTACTGTAGGAACTAATTGAAAACGGTAAAAGATAACATAACCGAGATCACAACGCATCTTCTGGATCGTCGTTTCGATTAACATATAAAAAGTAGATTGATGTTGAAGTTGAGGAAAAACCTGTGTTAAATTATATTAATTTTTTGATTTTTTTCCGATATGATGTGCGCCCCGAAAAATCGGGCGACGTGGTCGTGTGCTATATACATTGAAAGGCGTGTATGGACGTTGTCGACGTGTGGGAATTGACGGAACTCAGTTTCGTCGTGTGTGTGCGACGAAATCAGTCAATATCCGTCGAGATACCCCCGTATCGCCAATTTGCAAACTTTGTCCTAATTTCGTATATAGTCGTCGATTCGAGACGAAACTTGTGCCAACAGGTCCGGATTGAAATTTTGTTCCTGTGTGCCTAGTTTGGTTCGATTCTGAGAAGGTCGAATCGGAATCCATTTTTGGCGGGCCCGCGACCCACTCAAACGGGCGATTTTGTACACGGCTCATCGGAATCCAAAACTGGACATACCATCGAGTTCCTCTCCTAAAACTGAATCTGTAGACATGTAGTTTGATGACTTTAGAGACCATAGACTTTGTCACGCATTTCGATACAAAGCGGGTCCAATGGCGGACAAATAAGAGAGAACAGAGGACATCATCTTCAAAACTACTTCACACAGGATAAAGCACTGCAAATCTTTGTCACAGACTGTTGAAGTTACAGTCCATAACAGTCAAAGAAGTAGCATTAACATTTGAAAAAAGTTCTGAACTCAATAAGAATTTGGCCATGTAATATTATACTGACAAGCATTAGCATGTCATAATTGTTTCACTTTTACATCAGTCCATGGCGTAGGAACCAAATTGATGCAAACTTGTTGCTATATCAGAAAGAGAGAAATTAGTTTATCATAAAGATTTAATAATCAGAAAGCTATGCTCAGACAGCAAAGCTAAATTTAGTTTCACTGCTGGTTTCAGAAGATAAAAAGCCTAAAGTGGAGTATAAACTAGATGATGAATGGTTGGTAGGGGAGAAGACTTGTGGTCAACACTATGAAACGACAAATGCTACTAAAAAAAAACTACAATGATTAAATGAGCAGGAGGATAGTTAATGGCAATAATTTGAAGACTGATGTACATCACCTTGACTGCTGAACGAATTATAAAGGAAATAAACACAAAAAATTGCATAGCTTCAAGAAAGTATCGCAACAAATTACAAAGAGATCAATAGAATTATTTTTCCTTCAACAAATTTAATTATTCCTGTCTGCGAGGTGAACTTGGTGCACATGCATTTTACTAGTTTTTCATGGCATATGGAAACTGTCAATCTCCTCGGAAATCATTAGGCATGTGAAAACCTGAGAGAGTTGCATACATGACAAATATGCACACACGACTTAAGAGTAAAGTTAACTTTTTTATTTCTTATTCCAGAAAAAAACGATGACTACATGTGAAAGTCCGTCGCCTCAAAATCACAGTTTTATTCAGTGCCTTCCATAGGGATGCAGAGCATTCATCATATTATATTATTTGATCAACTGCCAAGAAGATTGCCTAATGAGAATAGATGATGTGAAAAAGTAACACTATGGACTGCAGTCTCACAAATGACACCAATACCAAAGTAAGATACAAAGATAATTCTGCAACCTAGCATCCAACCTTTACTGTGTCCAAGAATAGCACTAATTTCATGTGTTTGAGATAAACGGAGGATCACAGCACGTAAATCTTCAGCCTCTCTACGGTAGTTTCCATACTGGAAGACACCATCACTTTCCCTGGAAAACAAAAGATCAGTCAATGGAGATTTACTTGCCCAGTTAAGAACTAAGATCAGTCACAACCAAACTACAGAAATGGAATACTTCTTGGTAGGTTATTCCATATGCTGATAAAGGTTTGGCTTCTACCATACCCAAACAAGACCATGGGCGTCTAGCGCGACCAACAAGTTCTCTCGCCGAAGTAAACTCATGGTGAGTGGCTGACCCTTCTCTTCTCGACCCCTTCTTAAGTAATCGATAGTGTTGTTGCGGAAGAAAGAATGAATGCAAGGGCATGAGCACGGTAAAATGATTAAGTTTCAAAGAGAACGAAGGCTATACCTTAATAACTGAATAATGTCTTAACTCGGTCATTGGATAACTTGTCGACAAGGAAAAAGTTTCCTCGAGCGACAACCCGGGGCCACGGGACCGACTCGGCCTAGGAGGAAACACGGTATAGCTGTGCTGGATGATAGCACGGGTTAGGCGGGGACTTTCAGCGGGGCTCGCTACTTGCGTTGAAAGGGCCCCGACTAACAAAGCTATAAGTCCAGGATGGCTTGTGGTGTCAGTGACCAAACACACGTAATGTTGCACTTGAAATGTAAATGATAACAATTGACAGGGAAGAACATTGTAAGTTTTGCAAGGCGCGGCGCGGTCCGCCGGGGGTAAGTTCCGACGTAAATTACATTATGCTTGTCATTGCTCGCTTGAAATTCATTAGGATGGTTAGAAATATTCATGAACTAAGTCATATAAACTCATTCAACCAAATGAGAGCTTGGAACTTAATTGACCCGAAATTACGATTTTGCCCCTGTTCCAGAATTAGACTTTTAGACAGGAATTTTCTAGTTATATCTTTTACACCGAGTGCATTTTTGATGTTTGTTTCAGCGTTCGGAGTTGTTTGGAGATTGTGACGTTTCTTAGCTGACATTATGATTACCTGGACTTGCCACTTTGCACCATCAGGCAAGATACCTTGCCACCTTACTCTGTGATTATTATATTTCTTATTTTCAGTTGTTATTTTCAGCATTCTTATTTCTTGATATTAAACTGTGCGTCCAAGTCACACTTGGGTGCAAGCGACTCTATCGGTCGTTTTTCTCGTTTTATTTATTTCTCTTGCATTGACTTAGTCTAGTGACCACCCATTGATGTTGAGGGGTTGGTATATCTCATATGGCCTTGACACTTGTTGTATCACGTGATGTGAGTCACATGTAGGACACGTATCTGCATAGTCGGCTGGCCACCGATACGTATGGAGCGTACGACGGATAGGGGTAACTGTCAATAGAATTGCATGCTAGAAGACTTGGCATATTAGAGGTACATGTCTGTCATGGAGATGATGATACTAGGCTTTGGGTGGGGAGGACAATACCTGACGTATGAGCTTCGATTGCACTTCCCTTGTAACCTGGAAGCTCCACTGGAGATACGGGTATGTTTAGCCTCTCAGGTTTGCCATTGTCGTTCTTGGAACGTCATGCACTTGGTCACTGGTGCCCAAGAGGGGACTTTACCGGATCCTATGTTCAGCCAGGGCTCATGCGTAGAAGGATTATATCTCAACTGCATATTCACAGTAAAATGGTCAGGAAATCGATTACATGCATACCTTTTTCTCTTATTATATTATCACAGTTTATATGGCATGGTATTTTCTTGTATCTTGCTACGTCCCTCTGAGGACCTTGTTATCTCTCCAGGGTTAGACGATTTTCCACAGGAGTACGGAACGGTGTTGGAGCTATCCTACATCGATGACAAGGCAGTTCCTTTTGACTTCTAGTCTATTTTTTATCTGAGATAGTTGTAGCCATTATTTTTACTTCTCATTTCTTTCTATTTTGTGGAGGTTAGACTCTGATCTAGTGAGACTATTTTCATAAGCTGTTTGGAGTGAGCATGTTCACCCGGCTATCTTTTGATTCTCTTATTTATTTATTTGGACTATATTATCTTCTGTGTTGAGCTGTGATTAGATTAGACTATATTATTCTGGCCTGTGATTATTTTATTTACAGCTTATGTACATATATGAGGATTCCACATATTGGATTATTTTTTGTATATGCGCAACTGGCATGTTCACGTGCTTGGTCCTATGTATTTTGGGACTGGGGCGTTATATATTTTTGTGGTGGCCCATGCAGGTCAACGTTAATATTTTTGGGTTACATGACTATGCCCAACAAGCCTGCATATAGGAATAAGAATATCTCATCCAGAACTACTACTACCTCCTTGACTTCCAATCTTTTCAAAACTTCCTTGATTATTTAATTTACTTCATATCTAATCTTTCTTAATATCAACCTATCTTCCTCGTGCCAACAGTATGAATCTACGAAGTGGACGCACCATTACCTTTACCCCCAAAGCTGGTGATACGACTACCCATGAGGAGCAGAACCCTCTGATGACTCCGGTGACACCATACCAGCCAGGACAGTCGCAGCCTACTATGACACCGACGATGGTAGACCCAGAGATCGCAGCACCCCTAGCCAACCAGACTGGACAGACAACTGTATTACCCCTAGAAGAGAATGTGCCCTCTACAACACCCTTTCAACCAAATTATGTGACTCAACCAGATCAGAGAATCCCAGCTTCCCAGCAAGAATATACGTCATTCCTTTCCGGTCCCCATCATCCATGCCAGTTCCTTACTCTAACGAGGCTTCAGCGTCAAGGTTCTTGCTAAGGTTATTACAAGTGTAGCAACAACAGACTGAGTTTGCAAGGAGTATTATATCTATAGTCCTAAACAGGACTCTATCTGCCTCGCCAGCCTCAGTACCAGTTAGAAAGACTCAGAACGGGCCGAATAGACATCCCGAAGCACAACAACACCCTAGAGCATCACCATATCCAGATAGGGAGCTTCCTACATGTCGCTTCTGCCATAGAAAGGGTCACCTTATTAAGGATTGTCGTCGTAGATTGGGACAGTGTATGATTAGCGGTTCCAATTATCATGAAGCCAAAAATTGTACGGGGACACCATATTCCTCGCAGCAGGAGTAAGGAGAAGGACTATACCGGGCTCGAGAGAAGCCTACCTGCAACTACTGCGGAAAGAAGGGACACATCAGTATAGATTGTCGAATCCGTCATGGTTTATGCTTACGATGCGGATCGAGACAACATATGATTAAAGATTGTCCCGAGCCACGAACTCAAGTGCATGACCAGCAGACTCCCATGCCAACAGTCCTAGCACTTCCCACACCTTGACCGGTTCAGCATGTGTCGAGGCTCATGACACCAACAGTAGGAGCACCACGTCCACCATTACCTCCACAGCAATTGTAGTTCCACAGGGCGAGAGCACAAGGCCCTAGTCAGAAGCATGGGCAGGCCTTTCACTAGTGGTAGAGGGTGCAGAATCTCTGAGAAAATCAAAGCAGGTATGATTTTAGTTGCTACGTTCTTGCTACTTGCCTTATTTAACACTAGAGCCACACTGCACTAGTTAATCATAAGCCTAGTCATGCATCTTCCATCTTACTCATCCTTTCCTAAAACATAGATCCATTGTTATTCTCTTTAAGTTGTTGATAATGGTAAATGATCAGAACATATGACGACCTCGAAACTGGTATACTATCTTTCCTCAAGAAACTGTGCTATCAATAGTTCATAACTAATTAATTCTCACTTGGAGTTAGCCGTTTCGATTACGTTACTGCGCGAAATGGGCCTGCATATAGAATTAGAATCTAGGTACCTCATCCACATACTTGACCTCCATCCTTGACTTCCTTTGAACCCGTTGATTGTCTTTAATTACATATTACCGGATTCCCGTTCTACTACAAATATTATCCTTTCTTCCCGTGATGATAGACAGGTTAGGAAGATGACTCGTACTTGGTATACGCATTTTATGCTGCTCAAACACGCTATTAGTGGAACTCTTATAAGTTGGGTAGAACGTCTCATGATCTATAACCCTCCTTGTCCCGACGACCTTCTTTAAAGATAACACTCAGAAGATTACCTAAACTGTGCTTATTAGTTCAATCAAATGCCTTAGATAAGAAACCAGTAGGACAACTGTAGAGGCACGATCATAGGTCGAGTCTTAGAGTTTGATGAACTTGAACTACTTGTGACTTCTTTCAACTATATATCTCGCGTACCTATGTTTTGAACTACCGTGACTAAACACCGCTATTATAGCCTAGATTTTGCAAGCTTTTTTTATCAAGCTTGTTCAGGACATGTGTTTATTGGGGACGCCCACTAGCATATTGTCTAATTAGAATCGATGTACTATGGTCTGATCAACCTTAGTGCATACAGTTCGCTCTTCATATGATTATCCCACATGGATTGAGATATAGAAGTCCCTAGGATCTCAACCATAACTACCTTGACAACTCACTGGTAATTATTCAATTTGCCCTCGGAACCTCGTATTCGCAATCGATCCCCTCCCTCGAACTTCTTATTGTTCCTCTGCCCTTACTAAAAATCAGAAAAACAAACGCTCGTATTGAGAGACGATAGACACATAATGACCCCATAGTTCGTCGTACCACCTATAGCTACGAAGGTAATATATGTACAATTGTTTTTGTATCCATTCAAAAATTGAAAAGGATCCTCATACTCGATCCATATCTATCATATCTCGTTACCTATTTCCTTGAGTATTATTCTTTTATAATCATAGTCAAGATATAATATTGCTGAACTCATTAATCCTAAAAATTGTGTCTTAGCTTCTAGAGTGAGTAGATTGTAAGACTTCTAAATTCTAGGATACACTAGTACAAGTGATTGATTGGAATAAGTTGGTTTCCATTAAGGTGTCAACTAGTGGCTCATGAACACCCACTTTCTATTTAGGTCATTTGATGTCCCCTACCATGACATCGACATTCGAAGCACGAGACTAGCTGTTACCTTCCAACAAATTTCATATGCAAGACCTAGACAAGCCTACCTTCATCTAGGCATACCATGTTCCACTCAAACATGTCCCCTTGTACTCTATTTTTATGATTCGACTTCCGGATCATGAAGACCAAATATGAACCTTACCATAAAACCAAGGTACTATCCGACTTTGATTAGAGGCCCAACCTCGATTCGGTTTCCTTGACCCAGTATATGGCTATGAACTACTCAAACCCACTACACACATACTACTAGAGTGACCAACAAATTGAGACCCCATGTACTACTTATACACAAAAGTCACGGAAGACACATTTTCAGACTTACAACACCTATCTAACCAATTCGACTCCAAACTAGCCAACCACTCAATTCAGAACCTGTACTATGCTACCCTAACCTAAGAGGGTGGTATAAATTGACTCTAAAGAGGTCTTGTCCTGCCTATATATATTAAACCCAAGGTTCATCCAAAATAAAATTCCTCTATACCTTTTCGACCAATATAATATCTACCATCTTGCTGGAGCGTGACCTTAATTTAGCAGTGTCAATCGAATTTTTTTTCCTTATTGTGTTAAGGACCACCCCAAGGAACCTTGACTCCTTCAAGTCCATGACTATGATCAGAAAGGTCAAACACCCTCATACCACTCCTTAGGAATTATCCTTCTCAGAAGTCGTGTAATGACGATTTTATGGTTAGCCAACTTCTATAAGTTGGATAGAGCCGTGAACCAAGAATACCTGGACATGGAGCCAATTTGGATTTTTTTTTTTTATATAAGATATCCCTCCACTAGAGGCACGATTAGATTCGGAGGACGTGGCAAGTTGAGTCCAAGGTACATCGGGCCTTTCGATGTCTTAGAACGTGTTGTAGAGGTTGCCTACAGATTGGCCTTGCCACCGTCGCTAGAGGGAGTGTATGACGTATTCCATGTATCTTAGTTGACGAGGTACGTGGTGGACAACAATCATGTGCTTGATCACTTCGAGATCACAGTTGGACCGAGTTTGTCGTACGAAGAGCAACCAGTAGGTATCCACGATCGCCGAGTGAAGGTGTTACGGAATCAATCTATTCCATTGGTTCGCGTGGCATGGAAGCATCACTCGCTAGAGGAGTCTACATGGGAGCGCGAGGACGACAACCAAAATCCCTATCCGCATTTGTTCGAAGACGAAGGTATGTCTGGCAGTTAAGCTTTTAAATTACTATCAATTTTCTTGCATTACATTTGATCCCCCGACATTAGTTTAATTTCGAGGACGAAATTTTCTTTAAGTTGGGTAGGATGTAAACCCCCAATATTTTCTAATTATTTTAGTATTTTAAAAATTAATTTTTATTATATTATTTAGCATTAAAGGGGTAGTTGGTATATATGTGTATTTATAGATATATACATTATATATATATATAATATGTATGATTGTGTGCTTGATATTTGAAGTGCTACTAAATATAGTCTATAATTATTATAAGAGATTTTTGTTACTTACTTACAATTTATAGAAACTTTTATGTGTTTATATATATATATATATATATATATATATATATATATATATATATATATATATATATATATATGTGTGTGTGTATGTGTGTGTGTGTGAGTGTGTGTGTGTGTAGTAGTAGTAAAAAAAATATACAATGGTGGTCGGCCCAAGGGAGGAGGGACCAACCACAATTGTTAAAGGAAGGAAAGGAAAAAGAAAAGAAAAAATATACATGCAACTAATCCCCACATGATGTGGGCGAGTCCCACCCCTACATTGCTTGCTGCGTACAGCAGCAAGCTAACCAAACAACACCCGAACCCGTGGGGAATTCCTAATTCATAAACCCATTAGTATTAGGTTTTGTAACAACTTGTTATATATGTAACTTTTTCCACAAGCCTCAAAACCCTAAACTTCCAAAACGAAAGTTGAGGCTGATCATACCCTCTTCGCCTACGAATTCGTCTCACTAGCGATGGAGTTTTGCGCGTGGAAAATGGAGCATCGAAAGTCAGTCCCACGTCACCCACGGAGCAGTTTTCCCACTCAAGGTAGCCTACTTACCTACGACATAACTTTTTACTCGTAGCACCGATTTTTGATCCGTAAGATTTTCTGGAAATTAGACTTGACCCTCTTCGAGATCCTTCAGGTTGATTTCGAAAACAACCCATTGACTTGCTCGAAAAATTGAGACGAAGTTGAAAAAAAATCTGTTTTCTGCAATACTAAAAATTGTTTTAAGACGACAACTTGTCGGCCAATTTTCTTGCTGTGCAGTAAAGTACTGTAGAAACTAATTGAAAACAGTAAAAGACAACATAACCGATATCACAACGCATCTTCTAGATCGTCGTTTTGATTAACGTGTAAAAAGTAGATTGATGTTGAAGTTGAGGAAAAACCTGTGTTAAATTATATTAATTTTCTAAATTTTGTCCGATATGGCGTGTGTCCCGACAAACTGGGTGACATGGTCACATTCTGTATGCATCGAAAGTCACATATGGACGTTGCCGACGTGTGGGAACTGACGGAACTCAGTTTTGTCGTGTGTGCATGACGAAATCAGTCCGTATCCGTCGAGATACCCCCGTATCGCCAATTTGCAAACTTCGTCCTAACTTCGTGTACAGTCGTCGACTCGAAATGAAACTTACACCAACAGGTCTGGATAGAAATTTTGGTCCTGTGTGCCAAGTTTGGTTCGATTCTGAGAAGGTCGAATCGAAATTCCTTTTTGACGGGCCCGCGACCCACTCAAATGGGCGATTTTGTACACGGCTCGTCGGAATCCAAAATTGGACATACCGTTGAGTTACTCTCCTCAAACTAAATCCGTAGACATATAGTTTTACGACTTTAGAGACCATAGACTTTGGCACGCATTTCGGTACAAAGTGGGTCCAACGGTGGACATCGTTTTGATCCAAAATTACGATTTTGTCCCTGTTCCAGAATTAGACTTTTGGACATGCGTTTCCTAGGTATATCTTTTACACCGAGTGCGTTTTTGATGTTTGTTTCAGCGTCCAGAGTTGTTTGGAGATTGTGACGTTTCTTAGCTGACATTGTGATTACCTGGACTTACTACTTTGCACAATCAGGCAAGATACCTTGCCACCTTACTCTGTGATTATTATATTTCTTATTTTTAGTTATTATTTTTAGCATTATTATTTCTTAATATTTAAACTGTGCGTCCAAGTCACACTTGGGTGCAAGCGACTCTATCGGTCGTTTTTCTCGTTTTATTTATTTCTCTTGCATTGACTTAGTCTAGTGACCACCCATTGATATTGAGGTATTGGTACATCTCATATAGCCTTGACACTTGTTATATCACGTGATGTGAGTCACATGTAGGACACATATCCGCAAAGTCGGCTGGCTACCGATACGGATGGAGCGTACGACGGATAGGGGTAACTGCCAATAGAATTGCATGCTAGACGACTTTGCGGTTGTTAGAGGTACATATCTGTCATGGAGATGATGATACTAGGCATTGGGTGGGAAGAACAATAGCTGACGTATGAGCTTTGATTGCACTTCCCTTGTAACCCGGAAGCTCCGCTGGAGATACGGGTATGTTTAGCCTCTCAGGTTTGCCACTGTCGTTCTTGGAACGTCATGCGCTTGGTCACTGGTGCCCAAGAGGGGACTATACCGGATCCTATATTCAGCCAGGGCTCATACATTGAAAGATTGTATCTCAACTGCATATTCACATCAGGAAACTGATTACATGCATACCTTTTTCTTTTATTATATTATTACAGTTTATATGGCATGGTATTTTCTTGTATCTTGCTACGTCCCTCTGAGGACCTTGTTATCTCTCCAGGGTTAGACGATTTTCCACAGGAGTATGGAGCGGCGTTGGAGCTATCCTACATCGATG
Organism: Iris pallida; assembly: GCA_029216955.1. Lineage (NCBI taxonomy): Eukaryota > Viridiplantae > Streptophyta > Magnoliopsida > Asparagales > Iridaceae > Iris > Iris pallida. Next base: position 6,690,974 of record JANAVB010029216.1, read on the forward strand.
ACGAGGCAGTTCCTTTTGACTTCTAGTCTATTTCTTATCTGAGACAGTTGTAGACATTATTTTTACTTCTCATTTCTTTCTATTTTGTGGAGGTTGGACTCTGATCTAGTGAGACTATTTTCATAAGCTGTTTGGAGTGAGCATGTTCACCCGGCTATCTTTTGATTCTCTTATTTATTTATTTGGACTCTATTATCTTCTGTATTGAGCTGTGATTAGATTATATTATATTATTCTGGCCTGTGATTATTTTATTTACAGCTTATGTACATATATGAGGATTCCATATATTGGAGTATTTTTCGTATATGCGTAACTGGCATGTTCACGTGCTTAGTCCTATGTATTTTGGGACTGGGGCGTTACACATTCTTTCAGCAGTTCATGGAGGCCCAGCAGGCCCAACAACAGCGTCAGACTGCAGAGTTTAGTCGGGGCATTGATCTGGCCCTGACTAAAGTTGAGAGGACAGCAACTCAGCCCGCGGCAGTTCAGCAGCCGCATCCGCCGAGGGAGAAGGGTATCCAAGACTTCCAGAAGATGCACCCATGGGATTTCGGGGGTACAGAGGGCATTCTGTGCACTGATGAGTGGATAGGGCATAATGAGGAGATTTTCAGTCTGGCAGAGATCCCAGCGAGGCTTCAGATCGAGACGGGGGCCAGCATGATGCAGGATTTGGCCCGTACTTGGTACCAGACCGACCCGAAGGTTGGTACGTCAGGGCAGACTTGGGCAGCCTTCAAAAAGCTATTCAAGGAGAAGATTTTCCCAGATGCAGCGCTAGGTGCCCTCGAGACTCAGTTCGAGGCCTTAGTCCAGGGCAGTCTGTCTGTAGAAGAGTATGCTGGGGAGTTCTGCTGTCTAGGCAGATTTGTCGAGGGGTTGTCCGAGGCGACAAAGGCCCGGAGGTTCAGAAAGGGACTGGTCAAGAAGATGAAGTCCTATACCAAGAGTGCCCGCAGCGCCACTTTCGAGGAGATCTTGGTGGGTGCCTTAGCCACAGAGGATGATCTTGAGCTGAGGCTCAAGAGGGGACAAGACACCCAGGGAGCCAGTGGTAGCAAAGGACCGGCAAGAGGCCGCACTTTCAGTCGCAGCATCAGCAGCAGCAGCAGTAGAGGTTTCAGCCGCAGCAGTTCTAGCAGCCGATACTTCAGCCAGTACAGCATCAGCCGCCGAGGCAGCAGCAGCAGGATACTAGTTATACCTTCTGCAGAAAGCCGGGGCATGGATGGACTGAGTGTAGGAAGAGGCTGGGGAAGTATCTTCTCTGTGGATCGTTAGAGCATCAGCTGAGGGACTGTTCCCTCTTTGCAGGCAGATCAGCTCAGGGAGCTGGAGCCAAGGCTCCAGTGGGACAGCAGAAGGGACCGTTGTCGACTCAGCAGTAGCGGTTCGTGCAATACCAGCAGCAGGCCAGGGAAGGCCAGCAGGGGCGAGCTTTCGCCATGGCGGGTAAGGATGCAGATGCCATTGGGGAGTTGATTGTAGGTTTGGTTCTTCTCGACTCCATTCCAGCTTTCGCTCTATTCGATTCCGGGGCTTCCCATAATTTTGTGCTGGTATCATTTTCTATTAGACACTGCCTAGTATCTGAATCATTGCCTAGGACCTGCAAGATCACGACCGGGGGTGGTGTTATCCTTGTGAGTGATGTTTGCAGTGGACGGAGTGTTATTTTGGGAGGCCGAGAGTTGGAGGTGAGTCTGCTCGTAATGCCACTACCGAACTACGATATCATATTAGGTATGGATTGGTTGAGCAGGTATCACGCCAGCATAGATTGCCGAGGGGGTAAAGTTTTGTTTGGAGCGCCATGAGAGCCAGAGTTCGATTACACCCGACGGCAGGCAGAGCAGGACAGCAGACTTTTCTACGGGGCTTCAGTTGAGGAGCAGGCGGCTCCACATCCTTTGATTGCAGAGTTCATGGACGTCTTTCCAGAAGAGTTGCTAGGACTTCCACCAGATAGGGATGTTGAGTTCTCGATAGACTTGGTTCCCGGCGTGGAATCGATTTCTCAGCATGTGTATCGAGTGAACAACAGTAAGTTGGTGGAATTAAAGAAACAGGTGGATGAGCTGCAGGACAAAGGCTTCATCCGATCGAATTCTTCACCTTGGGTGCTCCGATAATTTTTGTGCCCAAGAATGATGGGTCGGTATATATGTGTATCGACTACAGGGCACTCAACAACCTCACGATCAAGAATAGATACCCACTGCCGCGGATTGATGATCTCTTTGATCAGTTGAGCGGAGCTCGGGTTTTCTCCAAGATTGATCTGAGGTTAGGTTATCACCAGGTAAAGGTGAAGAGGGAGGATATCCCGAAGACCGCTTTCAGGATGCGGTATGGACAGTTTGAGTTCTTGGTTATGCCGTTTTGGCTGACCAATGCCCCGACAGTATTTATGAACTTGATGAACAAGGTGTTCCACCAGTACTTGGACAAGTTCATGGTGGTGTTCATCGATGATATCCTGGTGTATTCGAAGACTGAGGAGGAGCACGATGTGCACTTGAGAGTGGTTCTAGAGACACTCAGGAGGGAGAGGCTATATGGAAAGCTCTCGAAGTACGAGTTCTTTCTGGACAGAGTTGACTTTTTGGGTCTTATGGTGACTGGAGATGGGATCTGAGTGGACCCGAAGGAGATCATGGCAGTTGAGGCTTGGTCGGCACCGAGTTCAGTAGCAGAGATCAGGAGGTTTTTTGGACTGGAAGGCTATTACAGGAGGTTCGTACAGGATTTCTCCCGGATTGTAGAGCCATTGACTAGGCTGACCCGGAAGGATACAGAGTTTGTTTGGTCAAAGGAGTGTCAAGTCGCTTTTGATGAGTTGAAGAAGTGGCTGACGACAGCTCTGATTCTGAATTTGCCATCAGGATCGGAAGGGTTCACTATCTACAGTGACGCCTCGAGGAAGGGTCTAGATTGTGTCTTGCAGCAGCATGGGAAGGTGATTACCTATGCTTCCAGGCAGTTACGTCCCCATGAGAAGAACTACCCTACCCACGACTTGGAGTTGGCAGCAGGGATTTTTGCTTTGAAGTTGTGGAAACACTACTTATATGGAGAGAGGGTAGAGATCTTCACAGATCATAAGAGCTTGAAGTATGTGTTTACACAGAAGGAGCTCAACATGAGGCAGCACAGGTGGTTAGAGCTGATGAAGGACTTCGACATCTCGCTACAGTATCACCCAGGGAAGGCCAATATGGTTGCCAATGCCTTGAGTAGGTATCCGACAGCCATGTGTTTGACTATGGACCGTCACTTGCTTGCTGACTTAGAGAGCTTGGGGATTGATGTGATTGTGCCAGGAGTTCAGATGCAGATGTGGGACCTTCAGATTTAGTTGGACTTGTTGGAGAGGATCAAGTCGACGCAGTTCGAGGATGTTGCTCTGCGGTGTATCTGAGAACAGGTTCGAGCAGGGCTGGTGGATGGTGAGTTTACTCTTGCAGAGGATGGTGCTTTGAGGTACGGTTTCAGGCTGTATGTGCCCAGTGGAGAGCTCAGAAAGCAGGTCATACAGAAGTCCCACAGATCTCAGTACTCTATACATCCGGGTGCCAACAAGATGTATAGGGATCTGAGGGAGCATGTCTGGTGGTATGGAATAAAGCGGGAGGTAGCTCGCTTCGTAGCCAGGTGCTTGGTCTGTCAGCAGGTCAAGGCAGAGAGGCAGAGGCCAGGAGGTTTGTTGTAGCCATTGCCCATTCTAGAGTGGAAGTGGGAGCATATCATGATGGATTTTGTATCTTGGTTGCCACGTACACCAGGAGGGAAAGACGCAATTTGGGTCATCGTAGACAGGTTGACCAAATCGGCCTACTTTTTGCCATTTAAGGTGGGTACGTCTACTGAAAGGCCTGTAAAAATATACATGCGGCAGATTTTCAGGATTCATGGAGTTCCGGTCAGCATCATCTCGAATCGGGATAGTCGCTTTACTTCCCATTTCTGGCGGAGTCTGCAGACTAGTTTGGGCACTCAGCTCAAGTTTAGTACTGCATACCACCCTCAGACGGACTGACAGTCAGAGAGGACTCTTCAGACGCTCGAGGACATGCTGCAGACGTATGTTTTGGATTTTGGAGGATCCTGGGAGGATCACCTGCATTTGGAGTTTGCTTACAACAACAGTTTTTAGGTCAGCATTGAGATGTCACCTTTCGAGGCTCTGTACGGGCGTAGGTGTCGTACACCCTTATCTTAGGATGATGTCTGTGAGCAAGCTTTATTGGGACCTAAGATGGTTGTTGACGCAGCTGAGAAGGTGAAGTTCATCAAGGACAGACTTTGTATGGCGCAGGACAGACATCAACACTAGGCCGATATCCACCGGAGGCCTTTATGTAGGATCGTTGAGCACCTCTAGAGGGGGGGTGAATAGAGTACGTGTGTGCAGCGGAAATATAATCACCAATTAAAAAATTAAACTATGGCAGATATGTAAGAGACAGTAAATAAAGATAGGAGAATCAAACTCAGTGACACAGCGATGTATACTGGTATCCCTCTGAGAGGACTAATCCAGTCTCGAGTACTCTTGCTCGATGTTAATCTACTATGGCACAAGCTTTAACTGAGAGCTTGCAATATCTTACAACACCGTGCTTGGTGACAAGCGCACGACCGGCTTCACAACACCGTGCTTGGTGGCGAGCGTACGACCAGCTCCACAACAGAAAAGTTGTTGAAACTTGAACGACCTCTTACAACTCTTGAGTAACCAAAAGACTCTAAATCAACTCTGATAGTACTGGCTTTTGGCTAAGAGATGTGTAGGTGAGATTTGAAAATCTTAGATCATTTAGAAAACACTTGAATAGTAGAGAAGAGAAGATGAAGAATGAATTGATGATTTGAAGTGAAAAGTTCTTCTCTATTTATAGGTGTTTTCACCAACCGAACTCGGGCAGAACTCGGACAGAGTTCGGGTGCAAATATCTCGCAAAATAGACGTTGCTCGCAGATTTGGAGGCAACTGAAGTTTGAATACAAACTGACCGAACTCGGTCAGAGTTCGGACCGAACTCGGGCCGAACTCGGCTTGGAGTTCTGTCAGGAGATATTTAAAAATCTTTTGTAAAAACAGTTTTCAAACATATTTTTGGTTATTTGTAAAATCATTTGAAAAGAATATTTTCGAAATATATTTTTGAAATATTTGTAACCGAAAATACGAAAGGGTAAAAAATAGGTTTCTAGAAAGGAGGACAATTTTAACCCTAAGCCAGTATTACCATAATTGATTTTACAAAGTAATTCCTAGACTCAATAAAATGTAAAATACAGAATAAAAGTAGAAAAGAGCCTTCAGAAGATTTTGATGACTTTGACGCTTTGATTTATGCAGTACATCGTCCGTTGAATATGATTTCATGCATCCTGAAATAGTTAGCAGTATTTTCTATATTTTGTGTATTGACTAAAGTATATGTTGATTATCGAAATCGGGTGTGACCGTGGAATGGGCCAACAATCTCCCCTATTTTGATAATTGACAAACTTGAGTCTATACCAAAATATATTTATATCAAATAGAACAAAATAACAAAAATACCTGAAAATCGAGATGTTTTTGTTTTGTTGTTTTGGATATATCTTGCGTTTGGTATACTCTTTTTCTCCCCCTTTGTCAAGTAGTAAAATGAATAGGCTCCCCCGTAAATCATGAAGCCAACAATAGAATAGACAAGACAAAGTGAAGTAAAAAGAAGTAATCACAGCATAGACAACTGGAATAAAATGAACTATGTCATAATAAACTGAAATATCATAGAGGTTCCACTAAGAATCTAAAAAGTACAACTGATAAAGTCTAACTGAAACAGTTTAGACATGAAATAAAATAAAACTACTACATAAACTGCATCAACTAATCGAAACTAAATCCACTATCCCATGGCTGAATCCACATCACATTGCTGGGTCGTCCGCACTGTGAGGATCATGAGGGAAATAAGCAGTGGTCGGGTCGAAATACTGAAAAGTGACCTCATCAGTAAAACGAGGACCAGGGAAAGCCGGGTGTGGAAGGATAGTGAGTGGACGGACTAGATCCTGAACCAGGCTATAGTGGAGATCGGCAATACTGTTTCTCAGCACCTGGGCCTGAGAAATGTGCCGGAACTCGGAGTCCTGATGACGTTGCGTGGAAACGGCAACGAAATCATCAAACCGCTGGTAGAATGCCTGATCGAGTCCTGGGGCAGGGGCCGGAGCAGGATGAGCATCAGCTGGAGGGGCCTCAGCATCAGCAGCTGGGACAGCAGGAGCAGCACCAGGAGGTTGAGGAAACCGACGAGAGCGGGTCAACTCAACAGGTGGAGAAGAAATGGCACACGTTTCAAGATCAATCTCAAAAGTCGAAATATACTAGCAAGGTGCATAGGAAAGACTAGGTTCCTACCTGCATTCTTGCAGTTGAGCATCCAAGACATCATAGTTTTTGGAACGGAGAAAGGAATTCCAAAATGAATGTGATAAAGAGCAGAAAGTTCCAAAAATGTAACTTCATCGGTAGAGCCTTTCTTCGGAAGAAGAGCTGAGAAAATCATACGATGAAGCTCGTAAAAAGTTTGGTTTAGATGTCTAGAAAAGATTCTCCGGGGAGGAGGAGTAGGGTGACAAATCAATTCCCTAAAGGAAGCTAAAGTGACATCGGCAGGGAATTGAATATGGTGGATGTCAACAAGTGCATCACCAAGATTAGGAACGTAAAAGTATTCACTGATATCGGTGGCGCTAAATTCTAATTCCTGTCCAGCAATGCAGGAATAGAAATTCCCGTTTTGTTTTACTTGCAAATTGCAGTAAAACATACGGACTGCATTGTCGTAAATGCTATCTTGGACCTCGAAAAAGTCGCGAAATCCAAGTTGATCAAAAACAGGAGCATATTCAAAGAAAGTTGTAAAATTGACGAAGGCTCCAGCACAAATACGACGAGAAGAGAAAGAATCAAACCAGAGATCGGAGAAGTCTTTGTCGGGAAACAAAGTGCTATCATATTCCTCGGGATCTCTAGGTCTGGCTGGACTAAAGAGACTTGCTGGAGTGTAGTCGGATGAGGAGGAAGCACCTTGAGAAGAATTTCCTCGTTGACGTTTCGGAGCCATGAGGAAGAAGATTGCCCACTTGAACCCGTCGAAAGGACTTCTAGTAGGAGATGGAAGTATTCCACGTTTTGGTGTGGAGAAAAAGTGGAAGTAAGGATGAATTATATAGGTGCTAGGGCCGGCTGTTCGGTTCTGGAACCATCACAGCGCCGACCGAACTCGGTCCGAATTCGGTCCGAACTCGGTCAGAGTTCGGGTCGAGTTCGGCCACTTGCGTTCCCGAGACAGTCAAAGCAGTCAGGTAAATAAAGACTGTAATAAATAACATTTGACTAGTTTATTAAATAACTACTATTATTTTCGGGTTAACTATAGGGGTTGTCCCAGCTAACGGTGGTTCACCGGGGAACTCTTAAGTACCGCTTCGCTTCGACCGTAGCCGTGGTGACAGACATACCCTTTGTAAGTTTGTCCCCAAAAATAATTTTTATTAAATAATAAATTGCCAAGTCATAAATGCAGTTTTAATTACCATATGTTTTAAGAATCGGAGAATTCAAGAATGCCGAGCTCACGCCTCAAGATGTTAAAACGGTCTTCAGCCAATGGTTTAGTGAAAATATCAGCTAGTTGATGTTCAGTATCAATAAATTCTAAGCAAATATCCCCGTGTTGTGATGATCACGTAAAAAATGATGTCTAACTTCTATATGCTTTGTGCGTGAATGACAGATAGGGTTCTTAGTCAAATTAATTGCACTAGTGTTATCACAATAAATAGGAACATTTGTATAGTGCAGATTGTAGTCCTCTAAGGTTTGCTTCATCCACAAAATTTGAGCACAACAGCGTCCTGCGGCGATATACTCAGCCTCAGTTGTTGATAATGCTACTGAATTTTGTTTCTTGCTAAACCAAGAGACTAAGGCCTTTCCTAAGAAATGACATGTGCCACTGGTACTTTTACGGTCCACTTTGCATCCAGCAAAATCTGCATCCGAGTAACCTATAAGGTCAAAGGATTTGGTTTTGGGATACCATAAGCCAACTGTAGAAGTTCCTTTAAGGTATCGGAAGATACGCTTAACGGCACTAAGATGTGATTCCTTAGGGTTTGCCTGATATCGTGCACATATGCAAACACTAAACATAATATCAGGGCGACTAGCAATTAAATATAATAAACTACCAATCATACCTCGATACTTACGCTGATCAACAGGTTTGCCACTTTCATCAGTATCAAGCTTTGTAGATGTAGCCATAGGAGTCCCAATTGGCTTTACATTCTCGAAGTCGTACTTCTTAAGTATGTCCTTCGTGTACTTGGCTTGGTTGATGAATGTTCCGTTTGAGTGTTGTTTGATTTGCAATCCTAGGAAGAAGTTCAGCTCTCCCATCATGCTCATCTCAAATTCACTCTGCATACACTTGGCAAATTCTTGACAGAGTTGTTCATTAGTAGAACCAAAGATAATGTCATCTACATAAATTTGTACTAGAAGTATATCATTATTCATGGATTTAATAAAAAGAGTAGTATCAATCTTGCCCTTTGAAAAACCATTATCAAGTAAGAAGGCGCTTAGGCGTTCATACCAAGCACGAGGTGCTTATTTGAGTCCATAAAGTGCTTTCTTAAGCTTGAAGACGTGATCAGGTTTTTGAAAATCTTCAAAACCAGGGGGTTGTTTCACAAAAACCTCTTCTTTCAAATAACCATTTAAAAATGCGCTTTTCACGTCCATTTGAAAAAGTTTGAAATCATTAAAACAAGCAAAAGCGCAAAACATGCGGATGGCTTCTAGTCTAGCAACAGGAGCATAGGTCTCATCATAATCAATTCCTTCTTCTTGATTATAACCTTGTGCAACTAGACGTACTTTGTTGCGTAGAACTTGTCCATCTTCACTAAGTTTATTTCGGAACACCCATTTGGTACCAATTATCGATTGACCAATAGGTTTAGGAACGAGTTCCCAAACTTGGTTTCTCTCAAATTGATTAAGTTCCTCTTGCATGGCAGAAATCCAAAATTCATCAGAAAAAGCCTCATCAACATTCTTAGGTTCTATTTGTGAAATAAATGCTACATTAGCTGCTACTACAGAATCTCTAAGGGATGAACGAGTACTTACACCTTTGGATACATCACCTATTATGAGAGTTTCTGGACGATCTGGTTTGAATCTCAATGATTCGAATCTTTGGGCCATACCTTTCACAAGGCTCTTCTCAGTTCCTGCATCTTCGGAACTTTTATCAGTTCTTGCCTCTTGGGTAGGATCTTTCTCAGAACTCTTCTTTGTCATTGTAGGTGCATCTTCATCATCATTGTCGCTAGATCTATGACTATTTAACTCATCAAAGGTAACATTAATACTTTCTTCAACAATCAAAGATTTTTTATTAAAAATTCTATATCCCTTACTCTTAGCAGCATATCCGAGAAATATCCTGTCATCTGCTTTGGAGTCGAACTTACCCAAGTTATCCTTGGTGTTCAGGATGAAACAGCGACAACCAAAAACTTTAAAATAAGAAATGTTTGGAATTCTTCCAAACCAAAGCTCATATGGTGTTTTCTTCGAGATTGGTCGAATTAACACCCTATTTAAAATATGACAGGCTGTACTAACAGCTTCTGCCCAAAAATATTTAGGAAGATTATACTGATTAAGCATGACTCTAGACATTTTGCTTAGAGTACGGTTCTTCCGCTCCACAACACCATTCTGTTGGGGAGTTCTAGGACAAGAAAATTCGTGGTAATATCCACTATCATCACAAAACTTTTTGAAATCAGAATTTTCGAATTCGCCACCATGATCACTTCGGATACGATTAATCATGAAGCCTTTTTCGTTTTGTACCTTTTTACAAAATATCTGAAATTCAAAAATAGCATCACTTTTGTTTGATAAAAAGTAAACCCATGTAAAACGAGAGAAATCATCAACAATGACAAAAGCATAGAGTTTACCGCCAAGACTAGCGACTCTACTTGGACCAAATAAATCCATATGAATCAACTGCAAAGGTCTCGAAGTACTTACAGCGTTGATGGATTTAAAAGAAGACCTATGTGCTTGTTCTTTTCACAGTCAGCATATACCATGTCTCTCTTGAATGGAATTTCTGGAAGTCCTTTTACCAACTTCTTTGTGTTCAGACGTGAGATAGTATCCATGTTTGCATGTCCTAGTCTCATGTGCCATAGCCAGCTTTCATCTTGATTGGCTACTAGGCACCTTCCTGCATTATTAGTATTCTCCAAAAAGAAAACATAAATATTGTCTTCTCTAATCCCTTTATATACGGGATCACCAGATGACATATCATATATGGTACATTTATCTTTCACAAAATTGATACCATAACCATTATCTGCCAAATGACTTATGCTCAATAGGTTATGTTTCAATTCAGTTACTAGACAAACATCCTTTATTATTGGGTAAGGAGAAATACCTACAGTACCATTACCTATAATATCACCTCTCAAGTTATTTTCGAAGGAGACGTATCCTTCTTTCTTCATCGATAGCGTAGAGAATAAAGATGGATCACCAGTCATGTGTCGCGAACATCCGCTATCGAGGATCCATTTGCTTCTAGCATGAGAGGGTTGAGGGTCCACCTACAAAACAAGTAGATGAATCTTTTGGTACCCATTTTCTGAAGGGTCCATGCTGATTAGCTTTAGGTCTCCAGACTAAAGTATGGTTATTAACAAGCTTTCTTGCAAGACAATATTGTGATATGTGTCCGTGTGTACCACAATATGTGCAAGTCAGTTTAGAACAAGATGTGGTTGAAACTGTGTTCACATGCTTGTTTGGTTTCTTGGAGAACCTATAAGTGAAAGCAAGATGATACTCGTGTTTCTTCTGTGCTTTCTTGTTTTTAGTCCTCTTAGGTGTATGCTTTGCATTAGGACTAAAATTAGGCTGTGTCACAGGCATTTCCTGTTTGCCTAACTTGATTTCTAACTTTTTAGAAATCGCAATAGACTCTTCATATTTAGCAGTCATAACTGAGAGTCTCTGTTCTGTTACTAAGTGCATCCTCTTCTCTGTGTCATACAGTTTTTGCATCTTACCATAATCTCTTTCTTTCTTTTGAATAGTGAGGATAGCCTCATGATAGTCTACCTTGAGTTTGGCTATCTCTTCCGTGTTACCGGTAGTAGACGTCTCTTTAATATCTTGAATAAGATTGGACAGTCTAGCTAACTCGGTTGTGTATGCCTTAATCTCTTTTCGAGATTGCTTATACTTGTCAAGCACATTTTTGTGTTCTTCAAGTAAATCGCTAAAGGCATTTTCTAACTCATCGAAAGTAAATTCATCATATAGAGGGTTTGAAGATACCTTGTCAAATGCCATTAGACAGACATTTGCATTGCCGCAGGGTCTATCCTCTTCTTCAGAATCACTGGCGTCGCTTTCATGCCAGATACTTGTGTTGGCATACTTTCGACCAGTTGTAGCTTTTCTGCTTGATCTTGATCTGTCATATGGACTGCTCTTCTTGGTAGCTGGACAGTCCTTCTTCATGTGCCCTGACTTCTTACATCCAAAGCATATGGTTTCATCTTCATTGCTTTCTTGGACGTCTTTCTTCTTTCTGCTTGTAAACTTTAGATACTTTCTGAAGTTCTTCACAAGTAGGGCTTGTTCATCACCACTTGAGGATTCTTCATCGGAATCGTTGTATGTCGGCTTTCTTGCATGAGCTTTGAAGGCAATTGCTTTCTTCTTTGGTGTTGCTTCTTCAAAATCTTGCAAGTCGAGTTCATGGGTCATGAGCTTGCCCATCAAAGTTTCCAACGACATTGTGGTGAGGTCGTTTCCTTCAATAATTGCTGTGGCCTTTGGATTCCAATTCTTTGTTAGAGCCCGCAGCACCTTTCTAATCTTCTCGTGATTGCTGTAATCTTTACCAAGAGATTGCAGAGGATTATTTATATCAAGGAAACGAGTAAACATTTGTGTAATTGACTCACCGGGCTTTATCTTAAAAGATTCATATTCCTGAGTCAGTCTACTAATTTTGGATTCTTTCACTTGGGAAGTCCCTTCATGGGTTACCTCAAGGAGTTTCCAAATTTCGTGAGACGTCTTGCAGGTTGAAACTCTGTTGAACTCGGTTTTGTCAATTGCACAGAATAGTGCATTGATGGCTCGAGCATCAAGACTAGCCTTTGCTTTTTCAGCATCGGTGTACTTGTCTTGCGGCTTTTCCATAAGAATACCTTCAACCACTGTAGGTGGTGGTTTCTTATACCCATCAATGACTATTGACCAAAGATCAAAATCTAGAGACTTAAGAAAGAAAGTCATACGTGTTTTCCAGTAAGTGTAATTTGTTCCATCAAATAGGGAAGGTCTATTTGTGGATTGCCCTTCACCGTTGAATATAGATTTCATGGCTGCCATATATATACTCTCTAGGGTATGTTATATAAGAATATAACCTGCTCTGATACCAATTGTAGGATCGTTGAGCACCTCTAGAGGGGGGGGTGAATAGAGTGCGTGTGTGCAGCGGAAATATAATCACCAATTAAAAAATTAAACTATGGCAGATATGTAAGAGACAGTATATAAAGATAGGAGAATCAAACTCAGTGACACAGCGATGTATACTGGTATCCCTCTGAGAGGACTAATCCAGTCTTGAGTACTCTTGCTCGATGTTAATCCACTATGGCACAAGCTTTAACTGAGAGCTTGCAATCTTTTACAACATCGTGCTTGGTGACAAGCGCACGACCGGCTTCACAACACCGTGCTTGGTGGCGAGCGCACGACCAGCTCCACAACAGAAAAGTTGTTGAAACTTGAACGACCTCTTACAACTCTTGAGTAACCAAAAGACTCTAAATCAACTCTGATAGTACTGGCTTTTGGCTAAGAGATGTGTAGGTGAGATTTGAAAATCTTAGATCGTTTAGAAAACACTTGAATAGTAGAGAAGAGAAGATGAAGAATGAATTGATGATTTGAAGTGAAAAGTTCTTCTCTATTTATAGGTGTTTTTACCAACCGAACTCGGGCAGAACTCGGACAGAGTTCGGGTGCAAATATCTCGCAAATAGACGTTGCTCGCAGATTTGGAGGCAACTGAAGTTTGAATACAAACTGACCGAACTCGGTCAGAGTTCGGACCGAACTCGGGCCGAACTCGGCTTGGAGTTCTGTCAGGAGATATTTAAAAATGTTTTGTAAAAACAGTTTTCAAACATGTTTTTGGTTATTTGTAAAATTATTTGAAAAGAATATTTTCGAAATATGTTTTTGAAATATTTGTAACCGAAAATACGAAAGGGTAAAAAATAGGTTTCTAGAAAGGAGGACAATTTTAACCCTAAGCTAGTATTACCATAATTGATTTTACAAAGTAATTCCTAGACTCAATAAAATATAAAATACAGAATAAAAGTAGAAAAGAGTCTTCAGAAGATTTTGATGACTTTGACGCTTTGATTTATGCAGTACATTGTCCGTTGAATATGATTTCATGCATCCTGAAATAGTTAGCAGCATTTTCTATATTTTGTGTATTGACTAAAGTATATGTTGATTATCGAAATCGGGTGTGACCGTGGAATGTGCCAATACTTTAGAGTTTAAGGTACAGAATAGAGATAGGATTAGAAGTAGGTTGTTGTTTTTTCTATCATGTTTGATTATTTAGTAACTTGAGACCTTATTTGTGTTTAGGTCGAAGATATGGTTTTTCTGCAGATATCTCTGACTTATGGTACCATACGTTTTGGTGGAGGTGGGAAGCTTAGCCCGCGCTTTATCGAACCTTTCGTGATCAACAGGAGAGTCGGTAACGTGTCATACAGGCTAGACTTGCCACCTGTACTAGTGGGTGTCCACAACGTATTCCACGTATCACAGTTGAGACGGTACGTGGCTGATCCTAGCCATGTACTTGATCATTCGGAGATTGAGGTGGGACCTACTCTCAGTTATCCAGAGCAGCCAGTGGTGATTCTGGATCGCCAAGAGAAGATACTGAGAAACCAGGTGATACCCTTGGTTCGCGTCGCATGAAGACATCATTCTCTAGGAGAGTCTACCTGGGAGTGGGAGGATCAGATGCGCGAGCGATACCCTTATCTTTTTGGACCTTGAGGTATGATTATCTATCCTTCTCATCGGTTTAGTTTTGCCTTTTAATTTTGAGGACAAATTTTTTTAAGAAGGGTAGATTTGTCACTATCATATTTTAGATTGAGGGTATTTGGGTCATTTGTGAAAATTTGAATTTATTTGAATTTATTGAATTGGTGATTGTGATTTTTGACTTTGACTAGTTTAGACTTCGGAGACTAACCTAGGAGTTGACCCTAGCTATGGTGACTTGGTTAGCATGGTGTGACCCTAGTCTAACTTAAGTCAATCTAAGTTAGTCATTTAGAAATCAAGATTTGAATAGGGAGATTAATGAATAGGTTCATAGGCTTGAGACTTGTGAATTGATTTCATGACTAGTACAACAAGGCCCATAGCATATTAGACTAAACCCTAACCCTAGCCCTAGACCCCCTCTATCTGTGTGCAAAACTACGGCACACTTAGTGGTGCACAATGTCACGACCCGCACCCGCTTTTCGTACGCGAGCTCGTGAGCAAATGTCAACCCCTTGACCAAATTTTCTCCTATTTTATTATTATTATTATTATTTATTAATTCTTATTTGTCTCACATCTAAAATTTCTATGCTTGATATTATTCTACACCACTTTAAATAAAATAGAAAGGACCAATGAGTAAAAATGGTTTTAGCAGGGACCTATATACAAATAGGTTATTCAAATTTTTTTTTAAAAATCGAAGCTATAACACCCCTGTCTCGAATTCAAATCCAGATAAACCTTCGCCAGGATTTTGGATAGGAGCAAATCAAATCTCCTTATCTTCTCCTTCTTGATCGAACTCTAGTATTTATAGGAGAGGTTTGTGGCCAACCTTTCGGGAAACAAACCCTAGAAACCAACTGATTTCTTTGTCGCAAGAACAGCAAGGAAGAGGAGCAGTCCGGCCTCGAACTCGATCAGGAAGAATCGACGAAGGAAGCGGGTATCGACTCTAGGTACGGCCATATGTCCTGGAACTCCATTTCCTGTTATGTACTTCAAGTATTCGCATAAATGCATGTTAAACCCCTGTCACCAGTAATAGGAATCCCTGTGTAATTTTCTCTCTACAAAATCCAGAATAGTTTAAATAAGTAATTATGTACATATTTTCCATTGCAGTAGAAGTACTTGTGAAAATGCCTTAGAGGGGTTTAAGGGTGTACTGTTTGACACAAGGATGCACATATTTATGTTAGTTCGGTGGTAAGTTCCTTGGAAACCAATGAATGATATCAATAGGCCATAGATGTCTGTACCTACATTTGTGTATATAGGATTTAGGTTTTTGTCTCCTGAACTGATCATGAGAGTGGTTCGCGGTTGTGGATGAAGTCCTTTGACGTTATAGAGTGTCGTGAAGTAGATGTAATAATCATATCAACTACAGGAATTACAAGAATGGCCCCTTCAGGGCTTTTCCAAATTTTTGGTTTCTGTCTGATAAGAGCAAGGAGATTTCTATGGATTGTAGGAAACAGTAAAATGTTAAAGAGAAGTTGTTCTGTGTGGCAAGAACTTGTGCTTGATGCTGAGCAACGTGGTTGTTTATGAGTAGCAACCGAGGATCAATTTCTCGCAAATACTATATTGAAGATTAAAAGTGAACTGCAGGAGCTCGATGAGTTATTTAATCCTGGCACTAACCATTTTACTGGAACAAAGTGGAAGGTTCTGGTTAGCAATGATTTCAGAAGGTCTTTCGTTGGAATAAAGAGTAACCTGACGAAAAAGATCATACTTGGCCTTCTATGGAAGCTTTCTTGTGGTTGGTGTCCAAAACGTAGAAGTCTTTATCTGTCTATGTATGTAAAGCAATTCAGGCCTAACAGTTGTTTGTACGACTGATGTTGTGAAAGAGAATAACTATATCCAAGTTATGAAGGTCTGGGATGTCTTAACTTTAATAGATGTCCCAAAACTTCTCCAATGACTCGAGCACATGACGTCTTTGTTAATCCTAGATATGTCAAGTACTGTATGGCTGACAAGTTTGAAGGGACCCTTCTAGTGCCTATGAGTTGGACGAACTGTCCTGAATCTTTCCTAGACAAAGAGTTATTACTGTATAATTCTGGAAGTAGGGAGTAGGTAGGGACTTGTCGTAAAGTATAGGCCATGGCAAGTATCAGAAATCTAACCCCAAACCCCCTTAAATATAGTGTCATGTTTTCAAATAGGAACTGTACCTGCATGAGCAAACCTGTGCCTTTCTCTTTAGGATTTCAAATAAGTCTACTTGATCTATTATTGGTTTCCAATTGTCCATGTGTACCCATGGTCAATTACAAGTACAAGGATATAGGACATCAATTTCTCCATGTACAGTATCAATATTGATAGATTGGCCTCGACCACACTAGGGAAAACAGACCATCTGTTGTAACAATGACTAACTATATGTATGCAACAGGTAAAATAGCATAGCCATAAGGTATCCCAGCAGTAGCATTACTTAATAGAAACCTGCAAGCAGGACAAGAGTTTAGGAAATAAAGGTTTGGACTATATGTATTTGTGCGCGTGCGTGTTCTGTAGTTTACATTACTGCCTCGTAGACCAAGGGATAGGAAAAATCCATAAATCAAGTTACAACAGGAACCAAAGAGAATTGATTCATATAGGGCTTGCCTTCGAGTTTGGTACTCAATACCTGAGAACATCAAGTCAACAGGAAACAAATAGGACTTATAGGGGTATGGCATGTTGGTTGGTAATAAGGAAGAGAAGAGGCTCGGACACATGTGCACATGTCAGTTAACACGAGCTTTAGAGAGACATCAATCTCAACAGACAGGGTATCGTATGATACAGAGCTGAGTATTAGGACTCTCATGTCATGTGAAGATATGTTCTCTGTAAGATGCAAGAGGGCAAGCCAACAAGATAATAGTAAGAGGATTAGACTTAGTCCTATATACATATAGGGATATCAATGTAAGGAAAAAACCTAAGTATCAGTAGTGGGTTATATGATGGTATCAGTAATTTAGATGGGTAGGTCATATGCCCATGGCTCATCAAGTAGAGAATGGGTCTATGTGGGATAGTCATATATAAATGTATACTATCTCGAGTTATAACCAACAACAAAAAAACAAACAAGTTGAACCAACCCATATGCCTATATGGCAGACCCAAGCAAATACTTATAGAGTTATATGAGAGTAGTGCAAAGAGGTAGATAAGTTAAGTCAAAAGTAGGGAAAGGAAACCAATGGTCTGATATGTAAACTTAGCACAACCATCTAGTAATAGCCATAATGGTTAGGATTTGACCTAGAGACTTAAAAACCAAGTAAATAGATTTTTCTCAATTCAAATTATTTATTGACATTGTAAACCCTAAAAACAGGTTACTTGGATCTTAATACGGATTCTGATTCATGCCCGCAGCTCAGGACCATAGGCAAGTATACCTTGCCTTTCTACACAGCTTTATTTACATGCACTGTCTTTATTTATTATCCAGTTTTTCTCATACTATTGATATATATCTTTCATATCCTGTTCGTATATTTTTATCATTGCTTTAGACAGTGTTCTTCTCAGTTAGCCTTGTTTCTTATTGGTCGTGCCTTGATTGAGTCGTGCTTCGTGTCTTGAACCTTGAAGCTAACCTGCGAGTCCACGATAGGGACGAGGGTTAGTAGTTATTGGTCCACACCTGCGAGTCCACACTAGGGACGAGGGTGATGCTAGCCTGCGAGTCCACACTAGGGACGAGGGTTAGTAGTAGATGCTAGCCTGCGAGTCCACACTAGGGACGAGGGTTAGTGGTATAGGGTTTACGCCTGCGAGTCCACACTAGGGACGAGGGTGATGCTAGCCTGCGAGTCCATACTAGGGACGAGGGTTAGTAGTTCAAACCTGCGAGTCCACATTAGGGACGAGGGTTTGAGTATTCGTTTCGGTTATCCGTTGACATCTTGACATGAGTTCTCTAGTCCTTGTTCAGCAGTCCATTTATGTGTAGACAGTGTATAGTTTTGTACTTTATTCAGTGCTCAGTTTTACTTGTTTATTCTGTACTTTTCTCCATGCATAATAAACTGTTAGAAAGGCTCGTTTTTATGTATCTTGCTAGTCCTTTGAGGACCTGATGATCTCTTCAGGTTAGCCGAGTTTGAGTCAGGAGCAGACCAGAGGGTTGAGCCCGCATCAGATCGCATCGCTTGCAGTTGAGGTGGTCTAGATTAGCAGTTTTATCCAGTTAGTTACTTCATGTATTACTCTATTTCTTCCATCTATTGGTAGTGGATTTGTGTCCTCCGGATGTGACATTTGATATTCAGTTTATTCATTGTTATTCAATTTCATGTCTTTTTATTGATCTTGACTGTGACTCGATTATTTCTGTGGATGAGATATATTTACCATGTGATTCTAGATTGTCGTGACTTGTATTTAGACAGCGTACTACCGCCGACACTGCGGCGTAGGCTGGACTTGGACACGTTTCGTATCCGAAAAGCGGGTGCGGGTCGTGACAAGTTTTTTTGGTGGCCCATGCAGGTCTACGTTAATCACTTCGATTACGTCACTGTGCCGTCGTGAGCCTGCGATTAGGATTAGACACTTAGGATCTCATCCACATGTTTTGACTCATTATTGGCCTCTAATCTTTGATTTCAGTAAATTCTTGACTTGCATCCTGTTTGAAAATATCTTCAACGGCTAAGGTGTTTGCTCTTGTTACAGTTAAGATGAACTCTCAAGACAACGCCGCACTGAACACTCCACCGGCTACAGGAGGCTTTTTTACATACATGACCCCGCCAACACAAGGAGGCCAGCTCACTCACATGGAAAATCAGCCGCAGCTCTCGAGATTCAACAGAGACGATATTCTACCACCACCACAGTTTCCTCTGCTGACTCCACCACCAGTATCTGGTCTGCCACCAGCATCTGTCCTACCGCCAGGAGTTCCACGTCCAGTACCAGCCATGCACCTAGCACCAACAATGCATCCAGCATTTGCCATGCACCCGCCACCGGCGATGTATCCAGCCTCGATGATGTATCCAGCACCTGCTCTGCCCCCGCCACCGGCACTGGACAGCCTCACCCTCCTGGGAATTTTCCAGCAGCAGGCCAACATCTTTCGCGACACCCTGAGAGAAGCCCTTCAGGTTCGAGATGCTCCGCGACAGCGCCCGGGGAATCCCAAGCACTTCATGGACTTTAAGCCCATGTCGTTTCATGGGACAGAGGCGATCGTCTACGCTGATGAATGGCTGGAGAACGTGGAGAGTTATCTGAAGATGGCCCGAGTCCCAGACGAACTGAAGATCGAGTCGGTCAGTGGACAGCTTTTCGACATCGCGCGGACATGGTACCAAGGCGAGCCCCGCTTTTCTGCTCCAGACGTAACTTGGGAGGAGTTCAAGCGATTGTTCTAGAGGAAATTCTATCCATACGTAGCACGAGAAGCATTGGTGAGTCAGTTCGAGCACTTAGAGCAGGGCAACCACACCGTCGACGAGTACACATCGGAGTTTTCTCACCTCAGCCGCTTCGCAAAGAACTTGGTCAGCACCCCTGAAGACAAGGCACGACGATTCAGGAAAGGACTGTCTCACGAGATTCGTCTAGCCATTGCCACCAGTCGAGCCGCCACTTACGAGGAGATTCTAGAAGTCGCCCAAGCTGTAGAAGAAGAACTAAGTCACAAGCCGAAGAGGAATCGAGACGCACTCGGAGGAGGCAGCGACCAATCAGCACCGACAAAACGTCCCAACCTTTCAGGGAAGACACCAGCGCAGCAGCACCAGTAGCAACCACAAGCAGTGCCACACCAAGTCCAAGACATTCCCATCTGCCAACATTGCTCGAAGAAAGGCCACACTCAAGAAAATTATCGTAGCATATTAGGATTGTGTTGGACTTGTGGATCCAGCCAACACTTGTCTCACAATTGTCCGAAGAAGAACGCCAGTGCCCCACCACCACCGAACGCAGAAGGAGGGCGAGTCTTGCCATAATCACAGAAGGTGCGACAACACCACAAGGAGGAGCCGGTAGAAACTTTCAGTAGAGATTTGCAGCAGTAATATAGATAGACCTATATTTTTATTGAATTGTTTAAATTGCAATTCTTTTATGACAGATGTTCTAGATTAATCGTTCTCGTAGATTACAGCTCCTTAAAATTTTGAGGACGAAATTTGTTTAAGGGGGGTAGAGTTGTCAACCCCTTGACCAAATTGTCTCCTATTTTTTATTATTATTATTTATTGTAACGCCCCAGTTCCAAAATACTTAGGACTAGGTACGTGTCCATGCCAGCTGCATACATACAAAGTACACCCTAATATATGGAAACCTTGTATGTATACATAAGCTGTAAAATGCAGTAGAACCATAATAACTAAATCTCATCCACTAGATAAATAAATGATATAAAAGCAACTCTGAATTTGTCATGTATACAATCGTTGGGCGGAGACAAAGTCCACTACCAACTATCTCAAATAAAATATACAAGAAGTGATCGATAAAATAATGAGACGAACCAAGCGCAATCGTCTTCGAAAGAATGGAGAAGATCACGGCCTTGGCTAGAACACCTGTAAATTTATAGAAGCACACACCTGGAGAGATAACCAGGTCCTCAGAGGGACGTAACAAGATACATAAACATGCCATATAAATACTGAATATAAAATATGCCACAATCAAAGAAAGTGACAAGACATAAATAAGGTACTCTAACCATACTAAAGTGAACATGCAGTTAAGAACAAACCATTCGTCGCATGAGCCATGGCTGTAATGGGATCTGGTATAGTCCCCACTTGGGCACCAGTGACCGAGAGCATGACGTTGAAAACGACAGTGGCCAACCTGAGAGGCTCATACCCGTATCTCCGGCGGAGCTTCCGGGTTATAAGGGAAGTGCAATAGAAGCCCATACGATAAGAAAATGTTCTCCCCACCCAATGTACCTGTCAAGTCGCATCCACGACCATGTACCTCTACTAACTGCTAAGTCTCCTAACACGCCTCTATTAGCAGTTAGTCCTAACGCATGCACATGGGGGATCAGCCCACACACAAGAACCTCTACATGCTACTCATCTCACATATCCTCGTGGTACAACGGTGTCGAGGTATATGCAATACACTATAACGGTAGTCTCTTAACTCTAAGTCCATATGCATTCAAAAGATAATAACAAAGTATATCTAATATCACTGTGCAAACAATAAATCAAGAACTAGAAATAATGAACAGTTATATGTAATAAAATGCAACTGAATATAAACAGTATAATGGCAAGGTATCTTGCCTGCGGTGCGAGAAAGACAAATCCAAGAGTAACAAGTGTCAGCACCAAAACTCACAAATCACAGATAACTCCAGACGCTGAAACAAACATCAAAAATGATCTCGGTGAAGTAGATATACCTAGGAAATGCATGTCCAAAAGTCAAATTCTGGAACAGGGGCAAAATCATAATTTTGGGTCAAAACGATATCTGCCGTTGGACCCGCTTTGCACCGAAATGCGTGCCAGAACCTACGGTCTCTAAAGTAGTCAAACTACATGTCTACATATTTGTTTTGACGACAAAAATCCAACGGTATGTCCAATTTTGGATTCCGGTGGGCTGTGCACAAAATCGTCCGTTGAGTAGGATTGTGGGCCCGCCAAAATGGCGTCCCAGTCAACGGTCTCAGAATTGGACCAAACCTGGCATACAGGACCAAAAAAATATTTTGAGTCCAATGGCGCAAGTTTCATCGCAATATGATGAGTGTGCACAAAGTTGTGACTTAATTTGCAAAAGGTCGATACGGGATATCTCGACGGATACGCATCGATTTCGTCGCGCACATGTAACAAAATCGGGTTCCGTAAGTTCCCACACGTCGACAACATCCATATGCGCCTCTTGATGCGTATAGTGCGCGACCACGTCGCCCAGTTTGTCGGGGCACACGCCGTATCGGGTGTTTTCCCACTTTTTGAAAACAGAATTTACAGTTTTTCGTGAAACTTTTAACAACGTGTAACTTTCTACATACTAGATGAAAAGTGAATCCAGAAGGTGCGTTACAATCTTGGTTATGTTGTCTTTGACTGTCTTCAATTAGTTTTTATAAAAGTTTAATGGACAGTGAGAAAAGTGGCCGACAAGTTGATGTTTCAAAACAGTTTTTAATATTCAGAAAAGTGGTTTTTTTTCTCCAACTTCATCTCGATTTTTCGAGCAAGTTGGATGGTCATATCAAAATCCACCTGGGGGATCTTGAAGAGGGTCATGTGGGCTTTCTACATGAATTTACGGATCTAAAAACGGATTTAAAATGATGGAGATATCGATCGGTGAAGTAGGATACCTTAAAGTGGGAATCTGTTGTTATCGTCGTTTGTTGTTGTCGTCGCGACCGCGAGGTGCTGTTCGGCCGAGGCTGGACGAGGGAGATACGGGGTGAGCGGAGGAGAGAGGGGGAAGGAGAGAGGAGGAAGGAGAGATTGATTAGGGTTTGGGTTTAGTTTTAAGACATATATATACATATGTATATATGTGAAGGGGATCAAAGAAAAAAAAAGGGTCGGCCCCTTGTTGGTGCTGCTGCTACTTTATTATGGGCGACCATCAAAGCTAATACTGCTGCTTTGTTCTTCATGTGGTCGGTTCCCACTAGGTGGGGCCGACCACATATATACTTTTTTTTTCCCTCTATTTATAAATTCAAATATTTTAAATATATGACTATATCTATATATGGATATGTATATATCCATAAATACACAAAAAAATCTATTTAAAATCCAAATATCCTTTAAAAGTCAATTATCCAATTATTTAATATATTTGAGCATATCTACATATATATAAATTCAATCATTAATAAATCAACTCAAAATAATCATGATATTTAAATAGGAAAACATGTTTATTAAATCTCCACAAAATAACTTAAATTATAATAAAATAATATTAATCGTCCCAATGGGTGAACCAATACCGCACACTCTTATTCGGGTCCAGAAAATCTACAATCTTGTAAAATATTATTTAATAATAAAAATACCAATAATTGTACATATAACTAAATAATTAGAAATTGTACAAAAAATTCTAAAATAATTTAGGAAATATTTCTACGTACATAAAATATGTCTACACGGCCACCATGGTCACACCACATGCCTACATGGGCTTAAATTGGTTCGGGCCCTGTTCGGGCTGAATTGGACAACCCGGGTCATCTAAAAAATCAATATATAAAATAATATTTAATTAAAATAATTAAAATAAGTTAATGCACAACTCGGCCTGATTTTTCTAGTTTGGACATCACCATGGCTAGGCTTCCCCGGCATGACTGGTACATTAGTCAAGGCACACTGCTACAACTTCCGTGCCAAAATTCATGGTCGCCTTGTGCTCAAAACACAAAAATGGCTAAGGTCATTTTTAATAATTAATAAAAACCATAAATTGTATAAATTAAATTTGAAGTCTAATAAAATAATAAAAAAATAATTTTTTTAAAAAATAGGGGTTTTACATCCTACCCAACTTACAAGAATTTCGTCCTCGAAATTTAAGATTAATAGGGTAGATAGGGATGAGGGATAGGAAGAGTTCTTCAATACCAAAATACAATTAAAATTTTAGAGGAGGTGATAAAACGTCGTCCAACACCACCGTGCAATAGAAAATTGTGGAGTCGATATATACAAAAATATATCATGGTTATGGAATTGAATAAGGATCGCTAGTGATGGTAACAAAATTTAATAATCCAGTTTAGGAAATAGTAAGGATTTGAGTAAACCAAAGAGAATCGTTTAGGAGATGTGATTCCTTAAGGGGGAACTGGATACTAATCGTCTTGGTCGAGGGTTTGATTAAGTGAACGATTTGAATCATTCTCGAGCGTTTAAGAATAATTGGGAGGGCACGATAACAGTTCTAGGTTTGAGAAAATGAGGAGTAGTTAAATACGAGGATACAGCCACATGAGTCGATCGGTGGCTATCTATATTTGTCTATAATTAACCGATTGGGTAACCACAGATGATACCTTGAGTCTATCTAGCAAGTACAGTACCTTGTCTTTCCAAAATAAGTAAAAGACAAGAACAACAAAGGTTTCAAAGACGGTGTTATATATTGCGTACGAATTACGGGGTTCATAGGCGGCAAAAATAATTCAAAAGTGAATTGCCAAGGCTGTCGCGGATGAGACCCTAAGGCAAGTTTACTATGTCTTCATCCACGTAGAATAATATGTGATAAGCGAACCAAAGTGCAATAGGTTGATCAGACCATCATGCACCGGTTCTGATTAGACAATATGTTAGTGGGTGCACCCAATAAAATATGTCATGATCAAGCTCGAAAAGAATAAGCTTGCAAAAACTAAAGCTAATTTAGCAGCATGAGATTGTCAAAATATGAGTAATGGAGGTAATGATGAAGGAAATTAAATAGTCTAAGATCTTTTAAAATCGAGTCTTGCCCGAAGTATGGGCCTATACAGTTGTCCTAGTTTCTTCCTTTATGGCTTCTTAGACTAGATAAGGTAGGGTCCTCTGAATTTAGAGTCTAAGTGAACTTACCAATGTGGTTCACAAGAAAAAGGTTTGTTAGATGGCGAGGTATTCTACCCAACTTACAAGAGTTAAACTAATAGTATCATAGGACAATGGGTCAAGCAATCAAGATAAAGTACAAATTTAAGCATTTAAAGAATTTAGTAGAACACAAACACATATTGGGTCGAAGAAATTGAGTCGAGGTTGAATCCCTATCCGTGGTCGAAAACATATCAGTATCATGGTAAAGATTATAGTTTGGCCATTTTGACCATAAGGTCATATCAAGAAATAGAGTACAAGGAGATGGGTTTTGGTGGGATATGATATGTCTACATGAAGGTGGGCTTGTCTAGGCCTTACATATGGAATTTGTTGGAGGAAAAAGTCTAGTGTTGTACTCCAAATATCTAAGTCACGGTAAGGGACGCCAAAAGATCTAAAATAGAAAGTGGGAGTTCACGAGGTGATAATTAATGCACAATAATAAGGGAGATCAAGTTAAAGCATGAGATAAAATTAATTAAAGAATCCAGTAAAATAATTTAGGAAAGAATTCCGGAGGGAAGATAGTCTTCTAGATGAATACAGTTAAGGAACCATTAAATCATTATTCAAATTGCAAATGGGTTAGAAGGTTCAATTAAAAGATCTAGAATTGAAGGAAGGTCGAGTAAGCCGAGGTGGAAATACAGTCACATAGCTTGGTAGATGACTAACAACACTTGTGTATATGCTACTATCATGGTCATAAGTGATATGGCAATTAGTATGGAGTACATTTGTCTTATTAGAACTATCTTGATGGCCTACTATTAAAATTTAGCTCAAGTATCCTCAAAAAAATTTCAAAAATAAACTTTCAAAAATATACCATCAAAATTTGTATTTACTCCAAGCCGTTCAAATTTATCATAAATAAAAATTTAAATCACTTTCATAAATATCAAAGCAAACTTTATCACGTTACCACTAACTTTTTCCAAAATTAACGTTTAAATTCAACTATTTAACTCAAGAGTTCATAATTTACGAATCCATAAAAAAATTTCACAATCAATCAAAAATTTAACAATCAAAATTTTTCAAATAACTCATAATAAAACTCTTAGCATACTAAAAACAATCTCAAAAATTAAGCTCAATGCTCTCATAAATTTTAACTTCTTTTCATGCTAAGTTATTACAACAAAATCACAACTTTTAAATGGTAACTTCCTTTAATCAATCAAAATAACTATCCATCACCTCCTTCGAAATTCTCCCAAAAATTTTAATATTAGCAATCCCACATTAAACTAAATTTTCAAATAATCTTATCAGTCAAAATCTTTTTTTTTACCAAAAATCTAAATAGATTTGTAAATCCTCAATCATAGGACACAATTTAAAATAAAGAAAAATTCTCAAAAATCGTTTTCATAACTTTCAAATATTTTAAACCAAAATTCACCGTCATTACTTTCCCTTAAAATTTAAAATTTTATAAACACGAAAATCGTAAGTTGTACAACTCCGTTTAAATAATTCCTACGACCATTTTTAAAAGCTAAGATCATTTTCAAACCAAATTTATAAGTGTTCAAGGTGCATAACTATAATACAATAAATCATGAACATTAAAACTCGAAAATCAAATAAATTTTATATTTGTTCAAAGATGTATATCTATCACCCAAACTCATAAATATCAAAAGTCGAAAAGCAAATCAATTTTATACTTGTGCAAGGATGTATAACTATAATCCAATAAATCATAAATATCAAATCTTTGAAAATCAATCAATTTCTTAAATCGAGTATGAAATTCTATAAATCCTCTGGTGTTTACTATTTAGAAATCTCAAGGTTAAAACTTTCCGTGGTAATATCCTACTTTACAAATTACTAATCATTAATTCACAAAAAGCCTTTTTAACTCAATTAAAGTCTTGAATGTATTCCAATTGCCAATATAACCATTCTAGCCATGCGTTTGACTTATGAGCATATACTAGTGTAGTCCTCTTGCTAGTTGACACTAAGCACGAAAATAAGAATCAACGGTAGAAAGGAATCAAGCAAGATGCAGTTCAAGGAGGTCGAACAAGAGTTCAGAATTTAAAGCCAAGGGAAGAGGTCAAGCTGTATGGATGAGATTCCTAGATTCTAATCCTATGTTGCAGGCTCATATCGGTACAGTAACGTAACCGAAGTGATAAACTCGACCTGCATGGGCCACCACATTTATTAATTATTATTTGTCTCACATCTAAAATTTCTATGCTTGATATTATTCTATACCACTTTAAATAAAATAGAAAGGACCAATGAGTAAAAATGGTTTTAGCAGGGACCTATATACAAATAGGTTATTCAAATTTTCTTTTAAAAACTGAAGCTATAACACCCCTGTCTCGAATTCAAATCGAGATAAACCTTCGCCAGGATTTTGGATAGGAGCAAATCAAATCTCCTTATCTTCTCCTTCTTGATCGAACTCTAGTATTTGTAGGAGAGGTTTGTGGCCAACCTTTCGGGAAACAAACCCTAAAAACCAACTGATTTCTTTGTCGCAAGAACAGCAAGGAAGAGGAGCAGTCCGGCCTCGAACTCGACCAGGGAGAATCGACGAAGGAAGCGGGTATCGACTCTAGGTACGGCCATCTGTCCTGGAACTCCATTTTCTGTTATGTAGTTCAAGTATTCGCATAAATGCATGTTAAACCCCTTTCACCAGTAATAGGAATCCCTGTGTAATTTTCTCTCTACAAAATCCAGAACAGTTTAAATAAGTAATTATGTTCATATTTTCCATTGCAGTAGAAGTACTTGTGAAAATGCCTTAGAGGGGTTTAAGGGTGTACTGTTTGACACAAGGATGCACATATTTATGTTAGTTCGGTGGTAAGTTCCTTGGAAACTAATGAATGATATCAATAGGCCATAGATGTCCTACATTTGTGTATATAGGATTTAGGTTTTTGTCTCCTGAACTGATCATGAGAGTGGTTCGCGGTTGTGGATGAAGTCCTTTGACGTTATAGAGTGTCGTGAAGTAGATGTAATAATCATATCAACTACAGGAATTACAAGAATGGCCCCTTCAGGGCTTTTCCAAATTTTTGGTTTCTGTCTGACAAGAGCAAGGAGATTTCTATTGATTGTAGGAAACAGTAAAATGTTAAAGAGAAGTTGTTCTGTGTGGCAAGAACTTGTGCTTGATGCTGAGCAACGTGGTTGTTTATGAGTAGCAACCGAGGATAAATTTCTCGCAAATACTATATTGAAGATTAAAAGTGAACTGCAGGAGCTCGATGAGTTATTTAATTCTGGCACTAACCATTTTACTGGAACAAAGTGGAAGGTTCTGGTTAGCAATGATTTCAGAAGGTCTTTCGTTGGAATAAAGAGTAACCTGATGAAAAAGATCATACTTGGCCTTCTGTGGAAGCTTTCTTGTGGTTGGCGTCCAAAACGTAGAAGTCTTTATCTGTCAATGTATGTAAAGCAATTCAGGCCAAACAGTTGTTTGTACAACTGATGTTGTGAAAGAGAATAACTATATCCAAGTTATGAAGGTCTGGGATGTCTTAACTTTAATAGATGTCCCAAACTTCTCCAATGACTCGAGCACATGATGTCTTTGTTAATCCTAGATATGTCGAGTACTGTATGGCTGACAAGTTTGAAGGGACCCTTCAAGTGCCTATGAGTTGAACGAACTGTCCTGAATCTTTCCTAGACAAAGAGTTATTACTGCATAATTCTGGAAGTGGGGAGTAGGTAGGGACTTGTCGTAAAGTATAGGCCATGGCAAGTATCAGAAATCTAACCCCAAACCCCCTTAAATATAGTGTCCTGTTTTCAAATAGGAACTGTACCTGCATGAGCAAACCTGTGCCTTTCTCTTTAGGATTTCAAATAAGTCTACTTGATCTATTATTGGTTTCCAATTGTCCATGTGTACCCATGGTCAATTACAAGTACAAGAATATAGGACATCAATTTCTCCATGTATAGTATTAATATTGATAGATTGGCCTCGACCATACTAGGGAAAACAGACTATCTGTTGTAACAATGACTAACTATATGTATGCAACAGGTAAAATAGCATAGCCATAAGGTATCCCAGCAGTAGCATTACTTAATAGCAACCTGCAAGCAGGACAAGAGTTTAGGAAATAAAGGTTTGGACTATATGTATTTGTGCGCGTGCGTGTTCTGTAGTTTACATTACTGCCTCGTGGACCAAGGGATAGGAAAAATCCATAAATCAAGTTACAACAGGAACCAAAGAGAATTGATTCATATAGGGCTTGCCTTCGAGTTTGGTACTCAATACCTGAGAACATCAAGTCAACAGGAAACAAATAGGACTTATAGGGGTATGACATGTTGGTTGGTAATAAGGAAGAGAAGAGGCTCGGACACATGTGCACATGTCAGTTAACAAGAGCTTTAGAGAGACATCAATCTCAACAGACAGGGTATCGTATGATACAGAGCTGAGTATTAGGACTCTCATGTCATGTGAAGATATGTTCTCTGTAAGATGCAAGAGGGCAAGCCAACAAGATAATAGTAAGAGGATTAGACTTAGTCCTATATACATATAGGGATACCAATGTCAGAAAAAAAAAACCCAAGTATCAGTAGTGGGTTATATGATGGTATCATTAATTTAGATGGGTAGGTCATATGCCCATGGCTCATCAAGTAGAGAATGGGTCTATGTGGGATAGTCATATATAAATGTATACTATCTTGAGTTATAACCAACAACAACAACAAAAAACAAACAAGTTGAACCAACCCATATGCCTATATGGCAGACCCAAGCAAATACTTATAGAGTTATATGAGAGTAGTACAAACGGGTAGATAAGTTAAGTCAAAAGTAGGGAAAGGAAACCAATGGTCTGATATGTAAACTTAGCACAACCATCTAGTAATAGCCATAATGGTTAGGATTTGACCTAGAGACTTAAAAACCAAGTAAATTGATTTTTCTCAATTCAAATTATTTATTGACATTGTAAACCCTAAAAACAGGTTACTTGGATCTTAATACGGATTCTGATTCATGCCCGCAGCTCAGGACCAAAGGCAAGTATACCTTGCCTTTCTACACAGCTTTATTTACATGCACTGTCTTTATTTATTATCCAGTTTTTCTCATACTATTGATATATATCTTTCATATCCTGTTCGTATATTTTTATCATTGCTTTAGACAGTGTTCTCAGTTAGTCTTGTTTCTTATTGGTCGTCCCTTGATTGAGTCGTGCTCCGTGTCTTGAACCTTGAAGCTAACATGCGAGTCCACGATAGGGACGAGGGTTAGTAGTTATTGGTCCACACCTGCGAGTCCACACTAGGGACGTGGGTGATGCTAGCCTGCGAGTCCACACTAGGGACGAGGGTTAGTAGTAGATGCTAGCCTGCGAGTCCACACTAGGGACGAGGGTTAGTGGTATAGGGTTTACGCCTGCGAGTCCACACTAGGGACGAGGGTGATGCTAGCCTGCGAGTCCACACTAGGGAAGAGGGTTAGTAGTAGAGGCTAGCCTGTGAGTCCAGACTAGGGACGAGGGTTAGTAGTTCAAACCTGCGAGTCCATATTAGGGACGAGGGTTTGAGTATTTGTTTCGGTTATCCGTTGACATCTTGACATGAGTTCTCTAGTCCTTGTTCAGTGTCACTCTCCGTTCCCAGAATGCGTATTTTTATACATGTACTACTCGAATATATTTATTTAGTATTTATCATGTATTTATTTAATATTTATCATGTATTATCCTGTATTTAAATTCCTTTAATTTCATGTTAATCAATTAATCTGCTCTTTAAATTTTTATGTTAATTTATTTCCTGCAATTATATTTCTGTAATTTTATTTCTGCACTTTATTTCCTGCTCTTATTCCCTGCCTTAGTCTTGCTTTTTTGGGTTCGGGTTGGCTTTGGTTGGATCCCCATTGGACCCGGCCCAACTCCCACCTACCACCCCTTTTCTATTTAAAGCTTACATCTCTTTCTCTCTCCTCATAAACTTACATTCTCACCATTACTCCTCTTCTTCTTCTTCATTACTCTCTCCACCTACCAAACCGTAGGCAAGTACAACTTGCTCCACATGAGAACCCATGTTTTTATGGTTCATTTATCTTCCTCTCGTGATCCTAAGAGAGTTTAGAACTTGGCATTTTTCATTTCGAAGTCTTAATTTTTGTAGATCTAAAAATTAGTTATTTTCGGATTTTGGTGGTTTTGATCTATCAAACTTCTTTGTTTGCAAATTTTGATGGTTCCATGTTGTAGAGATGTTTATTCTACCCAATTTTGACCTTTGGAAAGTTGGATTTGGACTTGTTTTAACCAAGTTATGGACCTTTGAAGCTTTGGGGTACAACCATAGAGTTCTTGCTGTTTAGAGAAGACAGTGAGCAGTGTACACTAGCTTTTTAGCTTGCGTCACTGAGCTGTGTGCGCTCTTTAGCGCAGCGCAGTATGGAGTTCATACGCTACCTTTTGGGAGCGTATGACTTGCATACGCTGACTTGAATGGTCAGGAGTCGTATGGAGTTCATACGCTACCTTTTGGGAGCGTATGACTTGCATACGCTGACTTGAATGGTCAGGAGTCGTATGGAGTTCATACGCTACCTTTTGGGAGCATATGACTTGCATACGCTGACTTGAATGGTCAGAAGTCGTATGGAGTTCATACGCTACCTTTTGGGAGCGTATGACTTGCATATGCTCACTTGGGTGACTAGGAGTCGTATGGAGTCCATACGCTAGCTTGACCTGAGCGTACGCTGACTTGAGCATAGCCTGACTTGAGCGTAGGCTGACATGAGTGTAGCCTACTTACCCTGGATCTTCTATAGCCCTGTACATTGATATTTTATTAGATATTTAACGTCCATTTTATATCCGTACGCCTTTTGGCATAAACTTGATAAAATCATGATATGTTAATACTTCTGTGAAATATAGATTGTTACGTGGGATGTACCATGTGTCATGAATTGAGTTATAGATACCCCGATTGACTGGAATTAAACCCTGAGAGTTGTAGACTCGACCCCACTGAATACTAATTGACTTTCATGCCTTGTCACCATTGATAATAATGGTTATCTTGACTAAATTGATCATGCGTTCCTAGTTGGAACTAAGAGACTGGCTAGTCGTCTTATTGAATTGCATGAATGAGACACGTTCATGTTATGAACTATTGTAATCGACTGGCTGATCCCGAATATTGACATACATGCACATGCAGGCTTCAATCTATTTATTTATTTATTTACTTATTTATTTTCTACAAAAGAAGCATGTGTACTTTATGGTCAAGGCATGATTATCGTGGTTAGATTTGATTGTTGTATTACGCTATGTAAGACCTGCAACCTAACCGCACTGGTATCATTGTAGAGTTGTGCATATCGTACCCCGTACGAAAGTACTCATTTGAATGACCATGATCCACGGTATGGGATTTCACTCAACGTAGGGATTATTAAGTTAAATAAAATAATGATGGCATGGAGAGAATGGATTCCCGAGTTCTTACATGGCAGCCCCCTTGGGACAAGTAGTACCCGACGGGCCGGCTGGTTCCCACAGATACTGTAAAACTGCCACACGGGCAGGGAACAGTATCTGCTTATATTATTATTGTATATTGTATATTGATGACGGGCGTCCTGCTAGGACTCGTCTAATTCATGTATGGCGCACATGATTCACTGGATAGACTAGCCTTGCTTGCACGTAGTAAGAACTGAGGAATCCCTAATTGCATTATTCCAGGATAACTTGGGACTCACAATAGCAAGCCGTAGGAGTTGATTGGCCGTTCAAGATGATTTGTTTGTGTACTATACTACTCTGTTACCTAACTAGGATGATCAGAATGTCAGGACATGACGGGCCAACTTCTGTCCTTGTTTGGTTGGGAGGTTGGTTCGAAGTGTCGTGATGTGATATGAATCCTAGTGGAAAGCAGAGATCTATTATTATATTCTCTTACTTACTGGTTTTAGTTCTCATGTCGTGCTTCCTTGTGGTACTTGCTATTAGAGGCCTAACCTCTCTGGTTTTGCATGGCCAGATTTAGAGCCGGTCCCCGAGGATCCAGCTTACTTCTACCTCCAGGATGGTCAACACTAGAGGGATGATCGCAGGAGGACTCGAGTGGGTTTCTTACTTCCCCGCTCATTTTGTTATCTACTTAATACCTTGCCGTTTGGCACCGACATGTTAGTCGGATTATCTTGTACTTACTTTTACATAATTGTAATTAAAGTCAGACTGCAGCTGATAACAATTGTGTATACATTTGCTACATCAATCTGGCTATGTTTTGTAAAGCCAGATATCAAGAACATTTTGACTGAGCATTTGGGATGCCTTACTGCTTTATCTTACATGTTCTCTATTTCTGTTCCTTATTCGAATGATTGAGACAATAGATGTGTAATGACCATAGTAAGACTTTATGTAGTATGCACCCCCTCGTCTGGTTAGACAGTATTGATCGTATTATACGGTATTCATCTACCCGTAATACGTAGCTGGCTGAGTCATTCCCCCGCTCTCCAGTATTCTGGTTCTGGGGCGTGACATTCAGCAGTCCATTTATGTGTAGACAGTGTATAGTTTCGTGCTTTATTCAGTGCTCAGTTTTACTTGTTTATTCTGTACTTTTCTCCATGCATAATAAATTATTAGAAAGGCTCATTTTTATGTATCTTGCTAGTCCTCTGAGGACCTGATGATCTCTTCAGGTTAGCCGAGTTTGAGTCAGGAGCAAACCAGAGGGTTGAGCCAGCATCAGATCGCATCGCTTGTAGTTGAGTTGGTCTAGATTAGCAGTTTCATCCAGTTAGTTACTTCATATATTACTCTATTTCTTCCGTCTAGTGGATTTGTGTCCACCGGACGTGACATTTGATATTCAGTTTATTCATTGTTATTCAGTTTCATGTCTTTTCATTGATCTTGACTGTGACTCGATTATTTCTGTGGATGAGATATAGTTACCATGTGATTTTAGATTGTCGTAACTTGTATTTAGACAGCGTACTACCGTCGACACTGCAGCGTAGGCTGGACTTGGACACGTTTCGTATCCGAAAAGCGGGTGCGGGTCGTGACAGCAAGCCAGCTATGTATCGAGCGGACTCCAGTCCGACTCGAATACGTAAATGCTATCAAGGCTATGGTATACTTGTAACACCCAGTTTTCTGAAATTGGGGTAATTTTGAAATTTTATTATTTTTATTATTTATTAATGGTATTCTAGTCATGATATGATTTTTGGTAATTTTTAGTTAATTAAAACTATTTTCTAAGTCACGACTTATGACTTTGTGATTTTACTAGTATAACCCTAGTATAAACTCTAGAGATTTCATAACCTAGAGACTACCATGACCATGTAAGCCTAAGCAAGTGATTAGGATACCAATTTAGCACTTTTTAGCCTAAAGGGTATTTTAGTAATTTTTTAGGATTTATTTGGAATTATTTGGATTTATGTGATTTATTATTATTTAATTAGTTGATTTGTGTCATATTAGCTCCTAACCTAGTTTAGCACTAATCCAGAGGTTAGCCACTAACCTAGAAGACTAATGTTAGATGTTAACTTTATTTTAGAAATATCTAGGTTTGATAAATACCTAGATATCTTACTTTTTAGATATTTTAGAACCTAAATATCTATTCCCTTAGTCAAAGCCTTAGGGGCTAAGTTAGCAAGGTGGAGGGGACCCTAAATATCTACCCCCTACCCCCCATGGCAGCCAACCCATGCCTCCATCCTATATGCACACCCCCCTTTCATTCAAGCCTCTTTTTATTCACAAAAATCAAGTTTTTCCTACAACTTCAACCCTTCACCATTTAACCATTTTAACACCAAATTGGGTCTAGTCTTTTGCATTGGACTCCCCTACACTAGAGAATACTAGTTATGCTTGCTAGCAAGGATTTGTGGAGCTTTGGACATTGGGAGTTGAAGGGGGTTTTCATTCAAAAAGGCCTATTATTGAGGATTTTGCACTCATAGGTAAATACCTATAAACCTAGTTAATATTGTGTTTTCTCTTCATAAATTGCATGCATCTAGGTACCATGGAACTGTAGGCCAAGTTTGGTAGGAAGTAGGTTCGATTTCGTGTCCGTATTGGACACGTATCCATGTTTAAAAAACAGTGTTTGGTGAAATGCCACTTAGGAATAAAGGTTGTTATTTTGCAAAACAAATTACACATTTGGGCAGCCCTTGGCATGCTGATCACGAGACACTAGGACTGAGCACATTTCTGTGCTGTGTCCGTGTCCAAAATGGACACGAACTCGCAGCACGAGGCCACGTGCGCGTGCCCTACTACCACGCTGCTCGTGCTCACTGCACAGAGCACTAGGACACGTAAAATTTGACATGGACACGGGGGCAGTGTCTACGAACATGCCTCCAAAGTTTCGTGTCACGTCGTGTCGTGTCGAGTGAGAAATCTCGCTCGTACTGGACACGCACTGCACTGCACGCGCACGTTTTTCTTACTGACACGCGACTCGTGTCGCACGGACACGACATTTGGGCACCTCGTGGTGACACGAGTGGGTAGCCCATCATGTGGCGAACACGTGGACACGAGCACGAGACGTGTCGTGTCCTGTATTGCGAGCACGAGGCACTTGAACCCGTGCACGACGCGGTCTGAACACGCGTATCAGTCGTGTTTTTCACGACTGATACGGACCTCGTGTCGTGTCCTGGAGTGGCGTGAACACGGGGCAGGCACTTGGACACGTGCACAACCCCTAGGTGAACCTTCGTGCACGAGCACGAGACACATGAGTGTGTGTGTCATGTCCTAGAGTGAGTTGCACACGTGCACGACACTGTGTATTGTGTGTGTATCAGTATTTATCTGATTGGGTTTCCAGTGAGTTTGACACGTCGTGTCGTGTCTAGACTGTGTCAGGCACCTAGGACACCAGAGGATACCTAGGGCTAGTGTTACCTACCTTGGGTTTCGAGCCTTAGCTCGGTTTGGATCGGGTATCGGGTTCACCCATTTTTCCTGTGAACAGTGATTCCTGGGGTCGTGTCTCGCCAGTGCGTTGCTGGCTGCGGTGAATCCATAGTCTCCATACTTCAAATAATTGGCGACAGTGCGCTGCTGTCCTGCCATTATGAGTTAACTAACATTCTCGTAACTATATCTGTAAATAACTCCCTAAGCTTCTAGAGATTCAAACAAATTGACTATGAAATAAAGTGTAAGTATCCATCAGTCATAATCCTTAGAATAAAAGATGAACATGGAGGAACAAGTCGAGGAAAAGAATTACAAACATTCTAGTATCCATTTCATGTATATCCAAACCATTGAGGAAAAACTTTGAATTGAAACTAACTCGAGGTTCGTCTATGGATAACATAAAAATAATAATTCTTAGGCAAAATAGAAACTAAATAGGCAGTTCGACTAAGATATGAGGATGATATCTAAAGGGGCAAAGAGAAGGAATTTAATAGTTTATCAAGGTTAGATCATTACTTCTATGAAGCCCGGTCTCACTAGTTGAATAATCTATCCACCTTAGACCATTTCGTCCTATCAAGAGGTAATAGTGTACCTATGGGGATCTAACAAACTATCAAAATTAATCACTCCTTATCTAAATTCCATGGCCTAGACTACCCATCGGTAAATTTATATAGGGGACTCCTAGTCCTAGTCATTCTCGTAAATTAAATTAATTCTAATTCGTGAAATGAGCATTTCCTGATCGCAGGCTCGCAATAGTACGGCTAACTTAAGTACTATCACGAGTTCGCATGGTTTGCGAAGACAGACCTGCATGGGCCACCACAAAAACTTGTCACGACCCGCACCCATTTTTTTTTAAACGGATACAAGACGTGTCCAAGCCAGCCTACGCCGCAGTGTCGGCGGTAGAACGCTGTCACGGCCATGAAGATCAGATGCACAAATAATACTCATTCACAAAATTAATTTAACTTACACTATTCACAAGATTCACATTTGCAGAAAATATAAACTTGTACAATGACTACAACTCATCTATCTAACTAGTCTCTAGGCATTTCGTCTGCAAGTATTTTCGTCACTCCCCAAGCTAAGTGAATCCACGGCTAATCTGAAAATGTTGGTTTCTAGTCAGGAATGGAACGAGCACAATTCACTGAATGCAATTTTAAATAAAGAAGATGACTATAAAACAAAGGTTAGACATCAATTATGAGTTTTAAAAATAAACAGGAAATACAGAAAACTAATAGTAAATAAATAGACACAACAGACTTTCCCCAATTGTTAGAAGTACCTTTGATATGTGATCAGTCTGGGGTACTACACTGCACGGTCTACAAGGTCTACTTGCATGAAAGTAAACACGGGCTACAATGTCTACTTGCAGAAAATAAACACGGACTACACTACTTGCAGAAAATAAACACGGGCTACACTACTGCAGAAAGTAAACACGGGCTACACTACTTGCAGAAAGTAAACATGGGCTACACTACTTGCAGAAAATAAACACGGGCTACACTACTGCAGAAAGTAAACACGGGCTACACTACTTGCAGAAAATAAACACGGGCTACAATGTCTAACACGGGCTATGGTTAGATCACATATCTTTGGTACTTCTCATTCCCGACTCGACAATTTTATAATAGAAAATAATCACATAATCAATGGCCAATCAATGAAATATAGTGAAAATCAATATCGAAATGCAGATAATAAACTGTACTCGCCTGTGGTCCTTTGCTGGTGAAACCGACAATCTGAACTACTCAATGTGCCACTATAGTCAAAACCCGTACAACAGTCCCCGGAAGCTGAAATAAACAATACCAGTGATCTCAGAATAGTCCAATTAGCTAGGATTGCCTGTCCTTACGTCCAATTCTGGACACAGGAACAAAACGGTAATTTTGGGCAAAAACGATGTCCGCCGTTGGACCCATTTTGTACCGAAAAGCGTGCCAGAGTCAACGGTCTCTAAAGTCGTCAAACTACATGTCTACGGATCCAGTTTTCCGATACGAACCAAATTGTATGTCCTAAGTTGGATTCCGGCGGGCCGTGCACAAAATCGCCCGTTGAGTGGGACCGTGGGGCCCGCAAAACGATGATTTTATCAAAGGTCTCAGAATTGGACCAAACTTGGCATGCAGGACCAGAAAAACGATACGGTTCTATTGGCACAAGTTTCGTCTCGATCTGACGAGCGTGCACAAATTAATTAGAGAATTTGCAATATGCACGATACGGTGAATTTCGACGGATACGCATCAAATTCGTCGCGTACACGCGACCAATTTGAATTCCGTCAAAGCCCACACGACCACGAAGCTGTTACGCAGCTTTCGATCCTTTCGGTATGCGACCACGTCGTCTGAATTGGCGTGACGCACGTCGTGTGGAGCATTTTTCAAGTTTTCAAAACAGGTTTTTCTCTAACTTCGAAATCTATTTTCGGATCGGTCATTTGATGATTTTAAATTCTACAAGATGGGTTATAATCTCCTATAAGTCGTCTATAAGTCCCTTCAAACACAAATTCAAAACTGTGGGTGGTTTGACGGGAAATTTGCCGCCAAGTTGGGTATTTGGAACGGGTTTCTCTCCTGTTTTGGACAGATTTATCCGTCGACTTCTCGTCGATTTATCGGTCAATCTGGTTCGTGCAACCTAAAACTAATTAGAGGGAGTTGAAGGTGGTTATATCAGGATTATACCTGAAGAATCAGAACTCGAATCGGTGGAGGAACGAGTGAGAATGTTGGCCACGAAGTTGGCTCGCTGACTGCCCCCACAGCCGTTGCTGTCGCTTCCTGTTTGCTCCGCGCGCGCGCTGGGTCCAGGCGGCGCTCCGACATGTCGGGCGACGTGCGTGGTGGTCTGGTGGGTCGTCTAGGCAGGGGAGGGAGCCGCGAGTTTAGGGTTTCATCGGTTTTCCCTTCCGTTCTCTCGATAACTCCTTATATGTAGTATAAACTACTACGCTCGGTTCTCTCGGGTGAGATTCAGCATGGGGGGTCGGGTTATGCCTGGAGCTGCTTGGACTTGAGGAGGTTGGGGCCTGGGGGACTTGGGCTGCCTGACTTGGGCCCGCTGTTGATTTCTTTTTTTTTGTAGTTTGCACGAGCTGGGTTTTGAAGTATACGGGTTCGGCCTGGGCCTAGGGTGTGAGAGTTTGGTTAATTCTCTCTCGGTTGAACATGAGTGTTTTGCACTTTTGTGGGCTGTGGGTCCATGGCTAGGTTGGCTTTAACTGGGATGGGGCTCTCTAAATTCATTTATATAACAAGTATTGTATATTTATATATATTTATATATATATCTATATCTATACAAAATTGCCTATTTACATGTATACATATATATTTACACATATGTACACTATATATCTTTA
Organism: Iris pallida; assembly: GCA_029216955.1. NCBI lineage: Eukaryota > Viridiplantae > Streptophyta > Magnoliopsida > Asparagales > Iridaceae > Iris > Iris pallida. The sequence continues at coordinate 6,730,232 of JANAVB010029216.1, forward strand.
TACACATACACATACACATACACACGTATATATATATATATATATATATATATATATATATATATATATATATATACCCACACGAATACTTATATATATTTTATACACACATTATTAGCATTAATAATAATAGTAAGCCTAATAACACTGTAATCAAACCAATAATGTATTTATTTGACAAAATGATAAAACCCATAATAATAATATAATATTATATAATAATAACCCTAATAATATATTTATAATAAAATAAAATAATAATATTGATAACGAAATTTAATAAATCCATAATGACTTATACAATGTCACTGATTCTCATTAATAATAATTATTTATAATAATCTAAATTCACCATTTAAATAAAATAATTAAAAATAAAAATATTTTAAGATTTTCGGGAAGGGGAGCTACAAATCTACCCACCTTAAAAATAATTTCGTCCTCGAAATTCTAACTCTTAAACACGCCAAAATTCAAACTTAAAAATATAAATATATAAGTCCACTATTACCATAATATCCTCGAATTTTAATTTCTCCGAACTATTTATATCCTCCTCCTAGCCATTTCGTAACTACGAATCATCGAGGACTTCTACACACCTTGGTCACACTACTCCCTCAAGCTATGTCACTAAACTTTGAAATTATCCAACTACTTGCTAAATTTCTACCAATAGATATCTACTGCTTACGGTATCTATAATCCTCTCTTATCTATCCAGCAACCCAAAATTTAACAAGCAACAATTTACACAAGTAGCTAAGTAAAATTAGTAATTTCCAATAAGCATGACCATTCGTCGCTCCGGAATAGGAAGGACAGCAAGGTCATGAAGGATAATCGGGAGCAATTATGAAGTTTCAAGTGAAGTAGAGAGTATCCAATGTTACAGATAGAAAGTGAGTTTATGAACCACTGCCTTATTTGCTAGATTGGCTACTCTAGTCCAGTCACTTGCTACGTCAAAGAGCCCTTCGTTACTTAGAGTGGCCTATAATCCGTGCAATACAGAAGTCTCGCTCTCGAATTTCTAATTCAAATAAGGTTCCATAACGGAACGAAATTTGGGAAGTCAAGATTGTGGTCTTAATGGGTTTTCTATTTGGACATCAGTCGGTGGTTGGATGAACATTGGGTTTCAATCTATATGGACTAGATAAGATCCCAATGATAAGACTATTCCTAGTAGATTAGGGTATCCTAGAATAGGTTTCCACCCAAGGGAATGGGCTAGTTGCTAGTCAGATTGGTTAGCTAGGTCCATAAGCCCAAAATGTGCCTTCAGTGACTTTATGTTTAAGGAGCACATGAGGCCTCAATTGGGTAGCATACTAGTGGCATGTGCATAGTGGGCTTCGAGTAGATCACATCCTTATATTGGGTCGAAGGAATTGAGTCGGGGCTGAGGTTCTAATGGGAGTCGGAGAGTATACCGGTACTATGGTAAGGGTTATAGCTAGTCCTTTTTAACCTGAAAGTCGTACCCCAAAAATAGAGTACAAGGGGACGGATTTGAGTAGAACATGATATACCTAGATGGAGGTGGACTCGTCTAGATCTTACATGTGAAATTTGTTGGAAGGTAACAACTGGCCTCGTGCTCCGAATATTAATGACACGGCCGGGAACACAAAATGATCTAAACGGAAAGTGGGAGTCTAGGGGCACTAATTATCATGCTAATGGAAATTATTCTAATCCATCGATAATCCTCGTATATCCCAAAATTTAGGAGGTTTACAGTCTACCCACCTTAGAAGTTAGGACATGGTTTAGGAACGATGAGGTTGGAAGGATTACAAAGCTCGGATATCGTACCTCAACTCTTGTTAATAAAGAATAAGGCACGACGTACGGAATACGGTAGATTAAGTCGAGTCAAGGATCGTTCCTTAATAGATGGAAATCGAGTGTGTACAATGACACCTGGTCGATAAAATAGAACGATCTACTCGTCCACAGTATACAAGTTTTCGATGGGGTAATCAACTCCAAGGCACAACATAAGAAAAGATTTCTAACAATTGAGTCAAGAAATTCTAGTTGGTCAAATCTGCCAGAATATGGTCGCAAGGGTTGTAGTGATCATGTATTGCTGTTGACAACTGGTAGATCATAATATGATAGGGTATTTAAGCTATGGTATTGGCTAAGCTATTGACTGTGGTGTTCCAACACTAGTTAGGTCTTAATAATAAAATTTACATAACTAGAGTAATATTTGTTGGAAACTAATCTCGGGATGAGCGTCACGGTAAATGATTACTCTATTGTCCACTTATCTCATGTCTAACTGTAGGCTTCGGTCGAGGAAGGGTTGGTTCAAGGCTTAAGGGTTGCTAGTTAAGGCAAGCTTCAGCAAATAATTAGAGACTCAACATTTGGTTTCTGGAGAATAGATAGTCTTATGGGTTGGCAATTTGACTAAGGATAAAACCCTACTCATTCTCAAATTCAGAAGGCTAGAAGGTCCCGATAACAGTTTAGGGTCAAGAAGAGGACGAGTAACTCAATCACAGGGCTGGTCGATGATAACTACACCTGTGTATCCAACTACCATAGCCATGGGGATACTCGGTATCTCTCTACCAACTATGAGCTTCCGTCTTTCCAAATCAGTGGAAGACAAAAACAATAGAGTTCAAGGGAGATGTTGTTGAATATAATTTCGTGATTCAAAGGCGAATGTATAATTCAAGAGGAATTGTCAAAGCAATCATGGATGAGATCCTGGATACCTCTATATCTCAATCCACGTAGGGTAATTAAATGAAAAGCGAACCAAATGCATCATGGTTGATCAGACCATAATACACTGACTATGATTAGACAATAAGTTAGCAGGCGTCCCCACTAAACATATGTCTTGAATCAAGCTCGATAAAAGAGTAAGCTTGCAAAAACTATGCTGTAATAGCAGTATTGGTCAAGATAGTCAAAATATAGGTAGACGAGATTTTTGGAAAGGGGGCACAAATAGTTTCGAGTTTTGGGAAAATCAGATCCTTTCCTGGTGTTATTGCTTACACGGTTATCCTACTATCTTCTTATCCATAATGCCTTGGCGACTAATGGGTTATGAACCTTTAAACTCTATATTCTAGGTAAACCTATTGGCGTCAAACAATATCCTCGTCAATAGGTCACAAGGACCACGGAATGCTAGATCGGGAGACGTGCTATCCAACTTACAAACTTCCACCAATATTGGCTTCGGATCTTATGGAACACACAGGGCACTGTCCTATCCTCTATGGTATCCTTAACTTGTAATCACGTCTGAAATCATTTCACCGAGGACTACGCCTCGCCCGTAAAATCGGGCTGTGGTAAACCCTTGGTTTTGTGATTCAGATATGACATGCTATCCGATACTCTACTTTATATTGACACCAGTGTGACTATGGTCAAAGAGGACCACTAGCTATAGTCTTAATAACATTCTATAACCAATATTTCTTAAACAATTTCCAACTCTAGGGGTCGTGTCTCGCCAGTGCGCTGCTGGCTGCGGTGAATCTAAAGTCTCCATACTTCAAATAATTGGCGACAGTGCGCTGCTGTCCTGCCATTATGAGTTAACTAACATTCTCGTAACTATATCTGTAAATAACACCCTAAGCTTCTAGAGATTCAAACAAATTGACTATGAAATAAAGTGTAAGTATCCATCAGTCATAATCCTTAGAATAAAAGATGAATATGGAGGAACAAGTCGAGGAAAAGAATTACAAACATTCTAGTATCCATTTCATGTATATCCAAACCATTGAGGAAAAACTTTGAATTGAAACTAACTCGAGGTTCGTCTATGGATAACATAAAAATAATAATTCTTAGGCAAAATAGAAACTAAATAGGCAGTTCGACTAAGATATGAGGATGATATCTAAAGGGGCAAAGAGAAGGAATTTAATAGTTTATCAAGGTTAGATCATTAATTCTATGAAGCCCGGTCTCACTAGTTGAATAATCTATCCACCTTAGACCATTTTGTCCTATCAAGAGGTAATAGTGTACCTATGGGGATCTAACAAACTATCAAAATTAATCACTCCTTATCTAAATTCTATGGCCTAGACTACCCATCGGTAAATTTGTATAGGGGACTCCTAGTCCTAGTCATTCTCATAAATTAAATTAATTCTAATTCGTGAAATGAGCATTTCCTGATCGCAGGCTCGCAATAGTACGGCTAACTTAAGTACTATCACGAGTTCGCATGGTTTGCGAAGACAGACCTGCATGGGCCACCACAAAAACCTGTCACGGCCTGCACCTATTTTTTTTTAAACGGATACAAGACGTGTCCAAGCCAGCCTACGCCGCAGTGTCGACGGTAGAACGCTGTCACGGCCATAAAGATCAGATGCACAAATAATACTCATTCACAAAATTAATTTAACTTACACTATTCACAAGATTCACATTTGCAGAAAATATAAACTTGTACAATGACTACAACTCATCTATCTAACTAGTCTCTAGGCTTTTCGTCTGCAAGTATTTCCGTCACTCCCCAAGCTAAGTGAATCCACGGCTAACCTGAAAATGTTGGTTTCCAGTCAGGAATGGAACAAGCACAATTCACTGAATGCAATTTCAAATAAAGAAGATGACTATAAAACAAAGGTTAGACATCAATTATGAGTTTTGAAAATAAACAGGAAATACAGAAAACTAATAGTAAATAAATAGACACAACGGACTTTCCCCAACTGTTAGAAGTACCTTTGATATGTGATCAGTCTGGGGTACTACACCGCACGGTCTACAAGGTCTACTTGTATGAAATAAACACAGGCTACAATGTCTACTTGCAGAAAATAAACACGGGCTACACTACTTGCAGAAAATAAACACGGGCTACACTACTGCAGAAAGTAAACACGGGCTACACTACTTGCAGAAAGTAAACACGGGCTACACTACTTGCAGAAAATAAACACGGGCTACACTACTGCAGAAAGTAAACACGGGCTACACTACTTGCAGAAAATAAACACGGGCTACAATGTCTAACACGGGCTATGGTCAGATCACATATCTTTGGTACTTCTCATTCCCGACTCGACAATTTTATAATAGAAAATAATCACATAATCAATGGCCAATCAATAAAATATAGTGAAAATCAATATCGAAATGCAGACAATAAACTGTACTCGCCTGCGGTCCTTTGCTGGTGAAACCGACAATCTGAACTACTCAATGTGCCACTATAGTCAAAACCCGTACAACAGTCCCCGGAAGCTAAAATAAACAATACCAATGATCTCAAAATAGTCCAATTAGCTAGGATTGCCTGTCCTTACGTCCAATTCTGGACACAGGAACAAAACGATAATTTTGGGCAAAAACGATATCCGCCGTTGGACCCGTTTTGTACCGAAAAGCGTGCCAGAGTCAACGGTCTCTAAAGTCGTCAAACTATATGTCTACGGATCCAGTTTTCCGATACGAACCCAACCGTATGTCCTAAGTTGGATTCCGGCGGGCCGTGCACAAAATCGCCCATTGAGTGGGACCGTGGGGCCCGCAAAACGACGATTTTATCAAAGGTCTCAGAATTGGACCAAACTTGGCATGCAGGACCAGAAAAATGATATGGTTCTGTTGGCGTAAGTTTCGTCTCGATCTGACGAGCGTACACAATATAATTGGAGAATTTGCAACGTGCACGATACGGTAAATTTTGACGGATACGCATCAAATTCGTCGCGTACAAGCGACCAATTTGAATTTTGTCAAAGCCCACACGACCACGAAACTGTTACGTAGCTTTCAATCCTTTCGGTACGCGACCATGTCGTCCGAATTGGCGTGACGCACGTCGTGTGGAGCGTTTTTCAAGTTTTCAAAACAGGTTTTTCTCTAACTTCGAAATCTATTTTCGGATCGGTCATTTGATGATTTTAAATTCTACAAGATGGGTTATAATCTCCTATAAGTCGTCTATAAGTCCCTTCAAACACAAATTCAAAACTGTGGATGGTTTGACGGGAAATTCGCCGCCAAGTTGGGTTTTTGGAACGGGTTTCTGTCCTGTTTTGGGCAGATTTATCCGTCGACTTCTCATCGATTTATCGGTCAATCTGGTTCGTGCAACCTAAAACTAATTAGAGGGAGTTGAAGGTGGTTATATCAGGATCATACCTGAAGAATCGGAACTCGAATCGGTGGAGGAACGAGAGAGACCGTTGGCCACGAAGTTGGCTCGCTGACTGCCCCCACAGCCGTTGCTGTCGCTTCCTGTTTGCTCCGCGCGCGCGCTGGGTCCAGGCGGCGCTCCGGCATATCGGGCGGCGCGCGTGGTGGTCTGGTGGGTCGTCTAGGCAGGGGAGGGAGCCACGAGTTTAGGGTTTCATCGATTTTCCCTTTCGTTCTCTCGATAACTCCTTATATGTAGTATAAACTACTACGCTCGGTTCTCTCGGGTGAGATTCAGCATGGGGGGTCGGGTTATGCCTGGAGCTGCTTGGACTTGAGGAGGTTGGGGCCTGGGGGACTTGGGCTGCATGACTTGGGCCCGCTGCTGATTTCTTTTTTTTTTGTAGTTTGCACGAGCTGGGTTTTGAAGTGTACGGGTTCGGCCTGGGCCTAGGGTGTGAGAGTTTGGTTAATTCTCTCTCGGTTGAACATGAGTGTTTTGCACTTATGTGGGCTGTGGGTCCATGGCTAGGTTGTCTTTAACTGGGATGGGGCTCTCTAAATTCATTTATATAACAAGTATTATATTTTTATATATATTTATATATATATATATCTATATCTATACAAAATTGCCTATTTACATGTATACATATATATTTAAACATATGTACACTATATATCTTTATACACATACACACGTATATATATATATATATATATATATATATATATATATATATATATATATATATATATATATATATATATATATATATATATATACCCACACGAATACTTATATATATTTTATACACACAATATTAGCATTAATAATAATAGTAAGCCTAATAACACTGTAATCAAACCAATAATGTATTTATTTGACAAAATGATATAATCCATAATAATAAAATAATATTATATAATAATAACCCCAATAATATATAGATAATAAAATAAAATAATAATATTGATAACGAAATTTAATAAATCCATAATGACTTATACAATGTCACTGATTCTCACTAATAATAATTATTTATAATAATCTAAATTCACCATTTAAATAAAATAATTAAAAATAAAAATATTTCAAGATTTTCGGGAAGGGGAGCTACATATATATATATATATATATATATATATATATATATATATATATATATATATATATATATATATATATATATATATATATATATATATACATATATATATATATATATATACATATATATATATATATACATATATATATATTTCGGGAAGGGGAGCTACATATATATATATATATATATATATATATATATATATATATTGCTATGGTTAGGTATATTTGGATCCAATATACCTAACCATAGCAATATATATATATATATATATATATATATATATATATATATATATATATATATATATATATATATATATATATTGCTATGGTTAGGTATATTTGGATCCAAATATACCTAACCATATATATATATATATATATATATATATATATATATATATGGTTAGGTATATTTGGATCCAAATATACCTAACCATAGCAATATATATATATATATATATATATATATATATATATATATATATATATATATATATATATATATATATATATATATATATATATATAATATTGATAGGCTATGTATAAATATTGTATATATATATATATACATAGCCTATCAATATTTTATATATATATATATATATATATATATATATATATATATATATATATATATATATATATATATATATATATATGTATATATTTGTGACTTTCTAGATATAGGTTTATGTGGAAACCTATATGATATTAGCCTATGGAACCTAACTAATAGCCTATGGCCAAATTAGGGGTTGACCCTAATTTGTCCAAGTGACCCCTTGACCTAGGTACCTTAATGACCCTTGTTGACTAGAGTTGACCAAAGTCAACCTTAGGTCAAAACTTGACCTAATTAACCTAGAATTGACTAGGATTAACCTAAAATGACTAGTTTAACTAGTCTGGCCATGTTTGACCTAACTTGACTAGTAGACCTAGTTGACTAGATAATTGACCATTGTTGACCAAGTCAACTATCGGTCAACCATGACCTAATTGACTTAGAAATGACTTGGATGAACATAGAAGGACTAGTTGACTAAAGTTTGACTAAAGTTTGACGAAACCCTAACTAATTAATTTATGTTTGACCATATGGTTATGAAGATAGCCCTATGTAGATTAAGATATGTATGGGGTTAAGTGGAATACTTAAGAGTTGTGTCATAATTTGTGTTAGCCTTAGAGATTGACTAGAAGTTGACCATTAGTCAAGATTGACCTAATTACCTTGTTGACTAGTCTATGTTTGACCAAAACCTTAGTTAGTCTAAGTTTGACCTAGACTTGTCATAGATTGATCATGTTGACTAGTATTTGACTAGTCTGACCATTGTTGACCAAAACCCTAGATAACTTGACTAGTTTGACTAGAACATTGACCAAGAGTTGACTTTAACCTAGATTTGACTAACCTTAACTTGTTTGACCTTGTTTGACTTTATTTGACTTAGTTTGATTTCCTGTGACCTAGTATGACTTCCTGTGACCTAGTTTGACTATTAGAGTTGACCAAGAGTGACTTTTGACCAGATTGACCTAGAATTATGTAGTATGCATTGTATACTTATTTTTACCATTTTGGATACATTGTGACTTGTATTGCTCTGATTAGGAGCCATACATCTCTCCTCAGGCAGTATATCCTCTTCAGACATTCAGTTATCAGGCGAGTACATTCTCTGACCGTTTCATACTTGCCATGATTTATATTCTTGCTCTAGATTACTTTACTTAATGCTGACACGATTGTTATCACGGATTGGTACTATATGGATCTTTTTATGAGATATTATCCCTCTCGAGAGCATCAGATACTTTTGTCACGTGTGTTTCACTTACATCATATATCTCATGCTTCTATTATCATGTATCTTCATGTATCAACTAGTGACTCATGTACTCTCATGATCACCGAGCCTTCATGAATCTTCATGAATCACTCATGTATCACCCATTTATGGGCTTATCACGAATCTTAACATAACCTGAATGGATCCTTGTGTATTGATTGGGGAAACGGGGGAGTAGAAGTGGACATGTGAATAATTCCAAAGTAGTATAATCATGTGCAAACTCAGTAGTGTAATCATGTATAAATTCTAGCCATTCACATGCCTATCTTGTACTCTACATCACTAGCCACTTACAGTTCTCTATATACAGTAGATATTTCCTTTGCAGCTATCTCTTTTACTACATGTATCTTCCTTCAGCAGTTCCTATATTTTACTCTATTGCATGCTTTATATTTTCAATCATACTATGCACTGCGTGAGATGTATTGTGCTCGTTCCTGTCCTGACTGGACCTGTTAAAAATATTACAGAGGATGAGGATGAGGCCCTGGTGTCTACCTATTATGGAGCAGGACTAGATGATACTTATGTTGTGGACCCTCAGCAGGATCCATCTGCAGTTGAGGATGTTGCCCCGGTAGTCTAGGCTAGTTTAGCTAGTCAGTCTTTTTTATATTATCATTTTGTCTCACATTCTGAGTTATATTTTGAGATGTTGAGATGTATAGACTCTTAGACTTATATTGTATTTTGGGTTGACATTCTGGATGTTATGTTATCCTAGACACTTGGACTTATTTCATCTATGCTACTGTTCTCTTTGAGTTACTGTCTATCTATCTATCTTTTATTTTTCTACCCTAGATGTGATTGAGATTGTTTTCTGTTATGTCACCTCTATTCGAAGAGTATATACTGTACAGGTACCTTTATATTGTTAGATGATTGACCTAGCTAGGACAACGTTCTACCGCCGACACTGCGGCGTTGGCTGGACGTACCCACTTCTCGTGCCCTTACTCTAGGGTGCGGGTCGTGACACGTTTTTAGTGGTGGCCCATGCAGGTCAAGTTTATGTAGTGATATTCGAACTAGAGTATCACTACAGCCTGTGATAGGATTTGAGGAATAGGCTTAGTGAGAGAGGATACTCAATCACTGTTAGGATACCTTGAGAGATTCCTGGGATGACCCTTGAGAATCTTATTTTGAATTACGATTTAAACTCCTTTTTCCTTGATTGAATTTGATTTTGGAGGATTCACTGTAGAACTTTGAATCCTGGTGTTAGTTGATGATTTTGAAATATTTCTAGTTGTTGATTTTAATTTCCTTGTGTTAGATTAATATCTTTTATTTTAAGGTACTCAATCACATTTATGAGAAAACTCTCATCTGTTTCTTGCCATCTAATTCTCTTGCTAATTGCTTTTCCTTGAAATGAACTGTTCCCTCTATTTTTGCATCTTGCTCAACTCCTTCTACCAATCTATGTGACTGTATCCCAACCTGACTTACTCGACATTTTCTCAAATTAAGACTTTGTTGAGACCTTCTAACCTTGACCCTTGATTTGATCGAACCCTAACTATATTCATCTAGTAGCCTATTTATCCCTAGGGCTGTGTTCCTAAATTATTTACTGGATTCCTAATTAATTTTATTGTATGCGTTAACTTGATCTTCTTTATTTTTGCATCAATTATCACGTCTTGAATTCCCACTTTCTATTCTAGATCATTGGACGTCCATTACCATGACTTAGATATTCGGAGTATAATACTAGCTGTTACCTCCCAACAAACTTCACATGTAAGACCTAGACTAGCCTACCTTCATGTAGGTATTCCATGTCCTACTAAAACCCGTCTCCTTGTACTCTATTTCCTTGATATAATTTTCTGGTCAAATGGTTAAACTATAACCTCTACCATGATACTAAATTAATTCTTATTTCAATTAGAGATCCACCTTGGCTCAATTCTTTCGACCTGGCATGTGATGGTGTTCTGCTTGAATCCCTTAAATACTTAACCTTGTACCTTATCTTGAATGCTTGACCCGATTAGTTAAGGATCTTGGACTATGTATTTTCTTTCATCATCTCCACCCTTATATCTTATGCTATAAATTTATCCTTAGTTTTACAAGCTTATCCTTTTCGAGCTTGATCATGACATATTTTATTGGGTGTACACCCACTAACATATTATCTAATCAGAACCGGCGCATGATGGTCTGATCAACCTATTGCGTTTTGGTTCGCTTTTCATATATTAATCTACGTGGATGGAGACATAGTTAAACTTGCCCTAGAATCTTATCCGCAACAGCCTTGATAATTCTCCTTGGAATTATTTTTATCGCCTATGAACCTCATATTCATATCCAGTTGAATTAAATTTAATCATGACCTGGATCTTCATCATTGGATGCTCGTGCTCATACTTGATTTCATTGATTTCCCATCTTGCCCAAATCTCGATTTATTCTGAAATTGATCAACTTAGATCGTGTCAAGACTAAATCTATTTGTGATTGTTTGTGCCTAAATTTTCAATTTTTACACCTTTATGGAATAGTAACCTTTTAATGATTTCTCAGTTACTTGTTAATGACCAAATTTCATATAGGATGGTAGACGGCCCTATAGCCTAGATGATTGTTGTTCCCTTACCTTCCCAATTAGGACACCCTAGATTGCTTGTACGTTTTGATACCATAGGACAATCTTGATCTAGAATGACTAGTGCACCTAGATGAGACCACAGGCTGTCCCATTTAACCTATCCCCCTGGTACCACTATTGTATCACAATTTCTGGTTCAATTTAGGCCATAGACCTTTCCCACTCTAAATTATGATCATCATAGGCACATTACCGTGACTTTTAAATTTGGAGCACAAGACTAGGTATTTTCTCAAAACTAATTTCACATACATGACCTAGACATGACACTCTACACCCATGACCTTAGTATCCCACTCAGGCATACCATCGTGTGCTTCATTTGCTTAGTACAATTTTTCTGACCCGAGACTCCATCCTGATTTACCCCATGGAGTTACTTTTGATTTTGATTTGAATTAAGGACACCTTATGGCCTAAAAAAAATTGCCAGCCAATTTTTGGACATGACCCAGTATAGGTCTACTACCCGTATTTTACTTGTTGACCTTGTATGTTGCTAGGTAGTAGCTTCAACCCTGATTGTTGGAGGTTTGACTAGGAGGAGTACGACCATATAAATTTCGAGGATAAAATTATTTTAAGGAGGGTAGACTTGTAACACCCAGTTTTCTGAAATTAGGGTAATTTTGAAAATTTATTATTTTTATTATTTATTAATGGTTTTCTAGTCATGATATGATTTTTGGTGATTTTTAGTTAATTAAAACTATTTTCTAAGTCACAACTTATGACTTTGTGATTTTACTAGTATAACCCTAGTGTAAACTCTAGAGATTTCATAACCTAGAGACTACCATGACCATGTAAGCCTAAGCAAGTGATTAGGATACCAATTTAGCACTTTTTAGCCTAAAGGGTATTTTGGTAATTTTCTAGGATTTATTTGGAATTATTTGGATTTATGTGATTTATCATTATTTAATTAGTTGATTTGTGTCATGTTAGCTCCTAACCTAGTTTAGCACTAATCCAGAGGTTAGCCACTAACCTAGAAGACTAATGTTAGATGTTAACTTTATTTTAGAAATATCTAGGTTTGATAAATATCTAGATATCTTACTTTTTAGATATTTTAGAACCTAAATATCTATTCCCTTAAACAAAGCCTTAGGGGCTAAGTTAGCAAGGTGGAGGGGACCCTAAATATCTACCCCCTACCCCCCATGGCAGCCAACCCATGCCCCCATCCTATATGCACACCCCCCTTTCATTCAAGCCTCTTTTCATTCACAAAAATCAAGTTTTTCCTACAACTTCAACCCTTCACCATTTAACCATTTTAACACCAAATTGGGTCTAGTCTTTTGCATTGGACTCCCCTACACTAGAGGATACTAGTTATGGCTTGCTAGCAAGGATTTATGGAGCTTTGGACATTGGGAGTTGAAGGGGGTTTCCATTCAAAAAGGCCTATTATTGAGGATTTTGCACTCATAGGTAAATACCTATAAACCTAGTTAATATTGTGTTTTCTCTTCATAATTGCATGCATCTAGGTACCATAGAACTGTAGGCCAAGTTTGGTAGGTAGTAGGTTCGATTTCGTGTCCGTATCGGACACGTATCCATGTTTGAAAAACAGTATTTGGTGAAATGCCACTTAGGAATAAAGGTTGTTATTTTGTAAAACAAATTACACATTTGGGTAGCCCTTGGCATGCTGATCACGAGACACTAGGACTGAGCACATTTCTGTGCTGTGTCCGTGTCCAAAATGGACACGAACTCGCAGCACGAGGCCACGCGCGCGTGCCCTGCTACCACGCTGCTCGTGCTCACTGCACAGAGCACTAGGACACGTAAAATTTGACATGTACATGGGGGAAGTGTCTGCGAACATGCCCCCAAAGTTTCGTGTCATGCCGTGTCGTGTCGAGTGAGAAATTTCGCTCGTACTGGACACGCACTGCACTGCACGCGCACGTTTTTCTCACTGACACGCGACTCGTGTCGCGCGGACACGACACTTGGGCACCTCGTGGTGACACAAGTGGGTAGCCCATCATGTGGCGAACACATGGACACGAGCATGAGACGTGTCGTGTCCTGTGTCGCGAACACGAGGCACTTGAACCCGTGCACGACGCGGTCTGAACACGCGTATCAGTCGTGTTTTTCACGACTGATACGGACCTCGTATCGTGTCCTGGAGTGACGTTGACACGGGACAGGCACTTGGACACGTGCACAACCCCTAGGTGAACCTTCGTGCACGAGCACGAGACACATGAGTGTGTGTGTCGTGTCCTAGAGTGAGTTGCACACGTGCACGACACTGTGTATTGTGTGTGTATCAGTATTTACCTGATTGGGTTTCCAGTGAGTTTGACACATCGTGTCGTGTCTAGACTTTGTGTCAGGCACCTAGGACACTAGAGGATACCTAGGGCTAGTGTTACCTACCTTGGGTTTCAAGCCTTAGCTCGGTTTGGATCGGGTATCGGGTTCACCCATTTTTCCTGTGAACAGTAATTCCTGGGTTTTAAACTTGGTATTTTTCTGAGTTTCAAAATGAGATTTTAATTAAGATTGTGTTATATATATATATATGTATTTCTGTGTGTAATTACATTGTATACATATGTATATGTATATATGTGTGTGTATGTGAGATATGAGGGTATATATATATGTATATATGTAGTTATGTATATATATATATATATATATATATATATATATATATATATATATATATATATATATATATATATATATATATATATATATATGTGTGTGTGTATTGTGCGTGTGTGTGTGGTTGATTCTGTTCTCAGAAATCAGAGAACACCCCCCCCCCCCCCCCGTCACAGTGACACACACACACTCCCATATCTCTCTCTCTTGTTCACTCTCTCATATCTCTCTCTCTCTATATATATATATATATATATATATATATGTAGGTTGTATATATATATAGGTTATGTAGATATATATATATATTGGTATATATAGTTGATATATATTTGGGTATTATATATATATTTTTTTAAAAAAAAAAAAAAAAAAAAAATATATATATATATATATATATATATATATATATATATATATATATATATATATATATATATATATATATATTGATAGGCTATGTATAAATATTGTATATATATATATATATATATATATATATATATATATATATGTATATATAGATATGTATATATTTGTGACTTTCTAGATATAGGTTTATGTGGAAACCTATATGATATTAGCCTATGGAACCTAACTACTAGCCTATGGCCAAATTAGGGGTTGACCCTAATTTGTCCAAGTGACCCCTTGACCTAGGTACCTTAATGACCCTTGTTGACTAGAGTTGACCAAAGTCAACCTTAGGTCAAAACTTGACCTAATTAACCTAGAATTGACTAGGATTAACCTAAAATGACTAGTTTAACTAGTCTGGCCATGTTTGACCTAACTTGACTAGTCGACCTAGTTGACTAGATAATTGACCATTGTTGACCAAGTCAACTATAGGTCAACCATGACCTAATTGACTTAGAAATGACTTGGATGAACATAGAAGGACTAGTTGACTAAAGTTTGACTAAACCCTAACTAATTAGTTTATGTTTGACCATATGGTTATGAAGATAGCCCTATGTAGATTAAGATATATATATGGGGTTAAGTGAAATACTTAAGAGTTGTGTCATAATTTGTGTTAGCCTTAGAGATTGACTAGAAGTTGACCATTAGTCAAGATTGACCTAATTACCTTGTTGACTAGTCTATGTTTGACCAAAACCTTAGTTAGTCTAAGTTTGACCTAGACTTGACCTAGATTGATCATGTTGAATAGTATTTGACTAGTCTGACCATTGTTGACCAAAACCCTAGATAACTTGACTAGTTTGACTAGAATGTTGACCAAGAGTTGACTTTAACCTCGATTTGACTAACCTTGACTTGTTTGACCTTGTTTGACTTTATTTGACTTAGTTTGATTTTCTGTGACCTAGTATGACTTCCTGTGACCTAGTTTGACTATTAGAGTTGACCAAGAGTTGACTTTTGACCAGATTGACCTAGAATCATGTAGTATGCATTGTATACTTATTTTTACCATTTTGGATACATTGTGACTTGTATTGCTCTGATTAGGAGCCATACATCTCTCCTCAGGCAGTATATCCTCTTCAGACATTCAGTTATCAGGCGAGTACATTCTCTGACTGTTTCATACTTGCCAGGATTTGTATTCTTGCTCTAGATTACTTTACTTGATGCTGACACGATTGTTATCACAGATTGGTACTATATGGATCTTTTTATGAGATGTTATCCTTCTCGGAAGTATCAGATACTTTTGTCACGTGTGTTTCACTTACATCATGTATCTCATGCTTCTATTATCATGTATCTTCATGTATCAGCTAGTGACTCATGTATGTTTGCCATGAAATATAAAAGAACAGAACAATTATCGGAGGACCGGACTTTTACTTCACGTTACAAACTCGCTTGTACAAAGAAAGCCTAGGGACAAAAACTTAGGTACAGCAGTCTAAGTACAATTGTTTATTTTAGATCCTGGGGGGTGACGATAGAGGCTCGGGAAGGCAACGGCAGCCCTGTCTTACTCCTTGGACGATCGGTATACAGCCTTGGCTCCTGTGAAGAGATGGTTGGCGTTGATGAAGAAATGCTCTTCTTGCTCTCCTCGTATTGCTCTTCTGACTTCTCTCTCTGTGTATTTTCTCTCTGATTATTAGGGAGAGAAGCTCTCTTTTTCTATCTCCTTCTGATCGTGTATTTCTCGCAAGGGAATGGCACCCTACTATTTATAATAGTGGGAAGTATTATTAGGGTTTGGATGATTACCCATTCTCAAAGTGGCGGCGGCCTGATGTATAATCAATCTGGACTATTAGTTTAAGGCGTGAAGGATCTGGGCCATAAATGAGGAGAGTATTGAATCCTGTGAATAATTAATGCTGATTACTTTAAATCTTTATGATTGGTTGTGTCAAGCTTGGATCTCTCACCACGTGTCCCATTGGCTTGATTATGAATGATATGACCTGATCTCGTTAAATATGGTCATTGGGATCTGGTAAATCTCTGATTGTTCTGTATCCCATAATCACCCTTGCTACCAGCTGTTAAGTCGTGGGGACCATTGAATCTCTGCCACGTGTCTTAATGGTGGATCCTGTCAGAACCGCATGATATCCATGAACCGCATGAGACAGCGTCTCAGTGGGCCGCATAGGTATAGTACTTGCGAGCCGCATGGGATGGCTTCTTGGTGAGCCGCATAAGTATAGTACTCGCGAGCCACATGGGATGGCTTCTTGGTGAGCCGCAGGAAGATGATTCTTGCCAGCCGCATGGGATGGCTTCTTGGTGAGCCGCAGGAAGATGATTCTTGCCAGCCGCATGAAGCTGTTCTTCAATTGAGCCGCATGGGAGTAGCCATGTGGCAATCTCGGATCGTATCAGAGATTTTCTCCTGTTCCCAAAGAGTATGTCATTATGACAGGGCCATTATGACACTTTATGTCAGAGCCGTCAGCTGTCAAATCATGGCAGAGCATTAAATAGGGCCATTACTCGGTGGCCAGCTGTGTGAATGGGTCCCATGGGGACACGTGGCGTTGATCGAGCCGCATATCTCTGTTGGTCGTATGTGAGCCGCATGTACCTCTGAACCGCATGTGGCTAGGGGGCTCTTTGAACCGCATAGGACTGTCCCTATGTAAGCCGCATGGACTCTCCTACAACGAGTCATATGAGACTAAGAGTCTCTCTGAACCGCATGGGACCACTCCTGTATGAGCCGCATGGGGTTCTCCTGTTCCGAGCCGCATAGATCATTATTTTAATATTTTCCATGCTTCTACAAGACCTCCTTCAAAGTTTTTAATTTGCAAAATTGAAACACTTTGAATAAGAAGCATGGCCTTTGTTGACCGCATAGATGATTCAGCCGCATGGATTTATCTGGCCGCATGAGCTTGTTAGGCTGTATAGACTTTTTGCCACGTGTCCCAACCACGTGTGCAAATCTTCTGCATTAAATGCCCTTGATTCGACGCCTCTTGGGGGAGGATCCCAAGGGTCAGTTTTGTTTTGACCGAAGTGTTTTTCCTTTATTCTTTTAGGCGGCACGTGGAACGAGGTATTTGTTTTGATTTTTCGAGCCTCCTTCGCCTATAAATAGGAGTAATTTTATTCTTTGAGGGTTTCTTTACCTTTTCTCTTTTGCTCGAACTCCTTGTTGTCGACTTCCTCTTCGTCTTCTCTCATCAACGATTGCCAATGGCTCCCAAGAAGACTACCGCTGCTACGGACAAGAAGGCCGCGTCATCGTCTGCGGCAGCGAAGGGCAAGAATGTCGTGTCTTCATCGATGGCGGCGAACGTGGCGGCTCCTCCGCAGGCTGACGTGCATGTTTTTCACCCCGACGTTCACCCGCCTATTGCTGGTAGGACCATCAACATGAACTGTCACGGCTATGCCGTATATTTTATGCGCGAGCCTGTATTTCCAAGTATGTTGCGTGTCCGACTCATGCTTGAGTCGCATGGGATATGAACTAGGTCTGAGCCGCATGAAAGTTGTTGTTTGCAGCCGCATAACTACTTCATCCTCAGGGCCGCATAAGCTCATTTGGACTGGACCGCATGAACTTTTTCAAACTGAGCCGCATAAGCCTATTTCGGACTGAACCGCAAATATTATTTGAACTAAACCGCACAAGCTCATCCGCACTGAACCGCATGGGCTCATCCGAACTGAACCGCATATGCTATTTTCGAACTGAACCGCATAAGCTCATTCGGACTGACCCGTATAAACTCTTTCAAACTGAGCCGCATGAGGCTATACTGAGCTAAGCCGCATAAGCATCACGTATTTGTGTTTCGGCTATCTTTTTGACTTATTTCTTTTGTTTTTCTTCAGTGAATCTGCCAGTAAATCCTGCGGAGAAACTTATAGTGGGCTCAAATCAGTTCGCCTTGGGCGTGCGTCTTGATGACTTAATTAAACATGTGTTGAATCAATTCCCTGTTGATGAGCCTTCGGAGAGGTTGAATGCCATCGAGAATCAGACCCTCTATTACCTCCGTTCCATAATGAATTCTGGGAATCTGGATGGATTATACCTGAAGCCTTCATTCCTCTTTGGGGATTCTTTAATCATAAAGAATTCCCGAGTATTAGAGATTTCCGAGAACTGGGATTTTTCTTTGGATGGTGTGGCGATCCATATTCCTCTCATGGAACGTCATTATCCTCTGTCGTGGTTCAATATGGTGTTGTTGGACAGGAAGATGGTGTGTAATTTAACTCCTACCCAATCAGGGATATCGATGGGCAACATCCATTATAACCCGAACATGCGGTCAGCGTACGCGGGTAAGGATTTCGTCCTCCGGTGCATGATGGGTCTGGCCCCGGGCTCTTTCATGAATGTATACGGTCCCAACTTCACACTCACTCAAGCTGATACCTTCCTGAATCGGCTCGCTCGTAAAAAATCTTATCCCGTTGGCAGACTGGCATTGTTGAACTGGATAAACCCTACTTCTTCGTGGGCCCAGTTGACCACTTGGGTTCTGCAGACCTACGGAATATTCTTGCGGGAGGTGGGACTTTATCATGCCATTCGGGACACTTGTCACGGGCTTCCCATCAATAAACCATTGTTCGTGGCATCCTTGGAGATGTATAACCGGCGAACGGGAACGTTCTTTGCACCCGGAGGAGAATTGGGGCTTGCTCTCCATGAGATGTATACTGTCTCCAAACTTCCGTGGGGGAACGAGCCTTTCGAGGTGTACACCCCGTCGAATGAGGAGTTCGAGGACTTGAACCGGCAATTCCCAGGTTTTGTTGCGGTGTATCAGGAGTTGCTGTGCCATCATAGTGCTTGTCACCAGATGGCTATAAAAAAGGAGGATAGCTCAGAAAGGACCGCTCCCCACACTACATCCTGGGTCAATTATCTTTTTAAAGTTGATCCTTCTGGCGGGGTTACTCCTCGAACCCTTCGAACCCAGGGAGAGATAAAGGACCTGATGTTGGGTGTCAAGAAGTCGCGGTCCAAGAGCGACATATTCGGGAGTCAAACTGACTCTCTCAGCTATTTTTACTATAGCACTAGGCCGATGTCAGAGAAGGCGCTCCTGGCTAGATTTTTAATGATATGGCTTCGGAACTGCTTAGTCTCGGGAGGAGCAGGTTCTATCGAGAGGATCGGTCGCCACTTCATTCTTCCTGCCGTTAAACTGGTATTTGGAGTTAGACTGGCCCTTCTTCCTGCTATGGTGTGTAGCATACACCATGGTCTTCGAACATTCTCGTCCAAGGTTATTGCGCGCAATAAGACGCTGGATTTTGAGCGCATAGAGCTGCCTTTCCACTATTTGATGGGGTGGTTGGTGATGCACTACAAGTCTTTGATGGGACCTGGAATAGCGAAAGATGCTACAGATGAAGACGCTTTCCTTTTCAAATGCCATCGCCGGTCTTGGGAATACAATACTATGCCAGCTTGTCGGAGGGCGCTGGCGAGGGTGGATGGGTGTGACTTTTTTGTGTCTGTTCCTTATTTTTTCGATGAGGAAGTGAGGAGTGTATACCTTGATGGTACCAGACCTTCTCACTTTTTCTCTCCGAATATGCTCACCTGGTTGCGCAACATCCGCCCCGCACATCTGGTTTATCGTAACCGTGATAATGTGTACCTGGAGCCCTACCTACCCAATAGGTTTTCCTGCCAATTTGGTTATAGCCAGTTATTCCTTGATTGTCCCAACCCTTGCTTGGGCTTTGAAGGTAGCATCCTTGATGGTGTCAGGGCGTGGAATTACTATGACGCTTATCATACTCGGGCCAGCTTCTCGGTCCCCGATGCTAAGGCGCCGAGGAAAATTTTATACGTGGCTGCTTTGTATCATGTTATGGCAAACAAGCCTCCTGTTAATTTCGATCCGAGTACCAGTTTCATCGTGGGTACCGGTTTAGAGGAGAAGCCCAAGGGGGCCAAGGCTAGAAAGCAACTAGCGCTCCAGACTCCCCTCCCTGAATCAGAGCCTTCTGAGTCGGCTGAGGAGGATGATGATCATGATAGCGGAGACTCCCTTTCTGGTGGGGGTGAAGAAGTATCGGATCAACCGCTTCCCACACCGATGAACCGGCGGAGGATCCGTTACTTGCTACACAAGAGGAAGTAGTAAGGGAAGAACAGCCTCCTACTGTGTCTGGTCCCTCACGTAAACGAGTCAGACGTGAGTCTTCTGACAGCAGATCGACCTTTTCCATAAAGAGAGCTGCCGTTAGGTCCCGTGGATTACCTATTACCGAGAAGGGTGAAGATGCAGACGATGTTCCGGAGGTAAGACCAAGTCGGAGCCATCTCTTGGTTGTGGTTTTCTTTTTTTCTTGGAGATATGACCTGACCATTTTTTTTGTAGGCGTCTGACGAACCAGGCTCTCCTGAACCGTCTGCTGCCCCTGGCGTTGATCCGGCCCTTGCTGCTTTGATTAGCGACATGTGAGCCGCGGTCCTTTCTGCGGGGGCTCTCTCAGCGGCGGCTGGAAGCTCCCAAGTTGCTGAGGCCTCAGCCCGGGGTGACGAAGGTTTCCTCGGGTCCGTCTCCGAGATTGCTGAACTTCAGCAAGGCGACGCCGATCTCGTTGCATCCCTTCCTGAGGGTGCAGGGACGGAGGAGCCGATTATACCTGACTCGAAGACTGTTGGTAAAGAGGCTACGGTGGCTGTAGACGAACTTCAGCCTCCACACTCCTCCACTGGTAAGATAAGTCAAATATTGACTAGTGAGGGGGCTTATTTGCTCTATCAACATATCCTCCGGGTCAAATTGATTCATGGTTGCCTTTGTCCTACAGGTCCTGACCCTTTACTTTCTACCACGGATGTTCTTGGGGAAGGCTCCGCCTGCCGTGATCTAGAAGAAAGGAGTGTTTTCTCTCCTTCGTCGTCTCATGTCGAGGGGCCTCCCGCCAGCCCCGGGCAGATGGGAATGGAGCTGGCGATGGTCTCCACCTCATTGTCTGCTGATCATACGGCTCCGGAGATTGACCTCTCGACTCTGCCGAGCATTCAAGTTCTGCGGGCTGCTGAAGAGGAGTTGGCCGCTGTTCATGCGTCCTTCCGTACGGAGTTTGTTTCTCTTATGGCAGGAGCGGCAGATTCTGTTGCGTCTTCTTCAGCGTTGCCGGCTACACTCCCGTTGACACCGGCTTCCTCGGAGGCTCCGGACGAGGTGACGCAGGATGTGGTCGACAGCTTCTATCGCCATTTAAAGAGGGGCGTAGATGCTGCTGTAGAACGGGGGACCCCTTTTACTCTGTCTCTGCGGTGCGCTCGGGGTCAGGTTGCAACTTTGAAGTCTCTTCCTGGCGGGGTGGGGTTGGCTGCACTCCTGGAGCCTAAGTTGGCAGAGGCTGATCAGGTTGTGACCCAATTGCTGGCGATACGGCAGGCGGGCTTGCCTGCTGCGATTGAACGGGAGCGGGGCTTCCTCATTGCTGCTCGAGATAGGATCAAGCTCGCTCGAGATACTACCGGGCCAGTCGTGCAGGGGGACGTTGACAAGTTCTCCGCTTCGTATGACAGGCTGGGTCGTCGAAGTCAGGCTTGTCGGGCTCGGAAAGAGTCTGCTTTTCGTGGGATCGCTGACACGAAGGAACGGATTCTCGCACTCCAGAGGGAGTTGGCCTTCTTAGAGTCAGAGCTGAAGGCTGCTCAGACGGAACAGAAGTCAATCGTTCGGGAGGCCGAGAAGGTTTCCCGATCTTCTGTTAACCTGGAGCGGGCTTTCAAGAAATTTGAGGACAACTGGCAAGCTCACGCTCATCTGGAGGATGAGGTGGCGCTGACTCAGGAGACAGAGCGTCGAGCTAGACAAAGGTTTAAGCGGTCGGTTGCCTTGCTGACGGACCGTCTCACGACACTATGTGCCCTGGAGCAGTGATCGGTTTTCTGTTTTCTTTTGCTCCCCTTTTGTTTTTTTTCTTCTTCTTCTTTTTAAAGGGATGTGATCCCAGATGGTGTAGTACTTTGAAGTTTGAATAAATGAGCATGTTTTCGACTCATCTTCTCTTTCTTGTACTTGTGACGTTTGTGGAGTTGGACTTACTGGGGGATTATTTGTGGACCTGTTACCCTAGGCGTACCTTGGTTTTAAGTACGGATAACATGTTTGGTCAGGATATCCGGAACAGCCATGGCAAAGTGGTCATGGGTGCTCTCGGTATTGGAAAAAAGAATGTCGTAGAGCAGCTGGGCTCCCAGGACATGGTGAGATGGTGGATTTATGCTAAGAAGCTTAGCAAATGATATTTGTGGACCTATTATCCTTGGCGTTCCCTGGTTCAGGATACGGATAATAGTATGAAAGGAAAACCAACATATTTGCTCAGAGGTTATGAGGACATGGCAAGCATGAGGGTTTTACCGTGGAATTTTCCTGCTCAGAGGTAATGAGGACATGGCAGGGAGGACTTCACGGAAGATATTCGTGGTCAACAGCGGACATTTGTGGTCAACAGAGGACGTTTGTGGTCAACAGAGAACATTTGTGGTCAACAGAGGACATTTGTGGACCTATTATCCTTGTCGTACTCCGGTTGTGGGTACAGATAATAGGTTGAAAGAGAACCGACATACTTGCTCAGAGGTAATGTGGACATGGCAAGCACGAGGGTTTCTTCGACGGAGCCTTCCCACTCAGAGGTAATGAGGACATGGCAGGAGTGGGCTCAATGAAGAGGGGGTACACAGAACGACTCAGAGGTAGGAGAACGTGGAAGTTCTATGCGAGGGGGCGGTTTGTTTTTGGTGGAAGTGAAAACGACTCAGAGGTAATGAGGACATGGCCGTTTTGGAAATTTGTGGATCGATTACCCTTTTTGTGCGCTGGATGTGCGGGTAGTGGATCATGAGGGAGGATCTCTTCCAGGAAGGAAGTTCAGAGATATAATCATACGTGACTTACTATCTGAAAGAGTGACCAGAATGTGAGTTCAGAGGCACTAGTGGGTACATAACTCGGTAATTTAGAATATTGAGAAAGTGTGAGTTCAGCGGCACCAGCGGGTATATGACTCGATAATCTGAAGGGAATGTGGTAGATGTGAGTTCAGCGGTACTAGAGGGTACATGACTCGATGATTTGGAGAGGATGTCGTTTAGACATAATATTTCTTCAGGAACTTGTCGTTGACGGGCAACATGAGCAAGTCTCTGTTTTGTTTTGCGAGGCGGTAAGCACCGTTGGAGAATACTGTCTCAATGATAAATGGGCCTTCCCACTTTGGCTGGAATTTGCCGGCGGTCTTGTGAGTCATGACCATCGGCCTTCGGACTGCCAGAACGAGATCGTCCACCTGGAAGGTTCTAATTTTGACCTTCTTGTTGAAGGCTCCGGAGATGCGTGCTTGGTATAGCTCAATTCGTTGCTGAGCCAAGAGGCGCTTTTCGTCTAGTGCCTCCAATTCCTGTAGCCGACGATGGTGGTTTTGTCTGTCGTCAATTGATGTGTGAGGGCGACGCGTAGTGAGGGGATCTGAGTCTCCAATGGGAGGACTGCTTCACTCCCGTACACCAGGGAGAATGGTGTATTCCCGGTGGCTGTTCGAACTGTGGTGCGATAAGCCCATAAGCATTCACCGAGCTTCTCGTTCCAGTCGCATTTGTTGGAGGAAACAAACTTCTTGAGGAGTTTGATGATCGTTTTGTTGAATGCCTCTGCCAAACCGTTCGCTGTCGGATTGTACGGTGTCGAAGCGACATTCTGAATACGGTGCTTATCGCAAAACCGATAGAATGTGTGGCTTGCAAACTGCGGACCATTATCATGGATGATCCTTCGGGGCAGTCCAAAGCGGTAGATGACATGATGCTTAAGGAAGCTGATCACGTTTGAAGTCTTAACTTCTGCGAGTGGGACAGCTTCTGCCCATTTGGAGAAGTAATCAGTGATTGCAAGTATGAAGCGATGTCCTCGGGAGGAAGGTGGGGTGATTGGACCAATAATATCCATTTTCCCATGCTTCGAATGGCCAGGACGCCACTGTCGGATGTAGAAACTCGGATGGTTGGTGAATGAAGTCCGCGTGGACTTGGCAGGCTTTGCATTTTCTAGCATAATCTATCGTATCTGCCACCATTGTGGGCCAATAGTAGCCCATTCGGCGAAGACGGTCTTGCAGTTTTGGGCCGGGCTGATGGGCCCCGTAAACACCGTCATGAGCTTCTCGTACGGCTTCTTTGGCTTCTACATTTGACAGGCACCGAAGCAGTAATCCATCGTAGGAGCGGCGATACAGCATTTTTGTCTCTGTATCGTAGAAGAATCTGAGAGAACGCCGTCTGATGGAAGTGGCTTCCTTTGGGTTCTCGGGCAGGATGTCGTAGACGACGAAGTCGATGAATGGTTGTCTCCAGTCTGGGGCATCATCGATCGTCTGGGCGGAATAACTCACCACGAATTGTACATTGTTCTTGGGACAGACCAGTTCGTGGCCTATCACATCCACTGATTGGCGATCATAGTTTGGAACTGCTAGGGAAGCGGCAAGACCAGCTAGGGCATCAGCTTCGATATTTCGGAGTCTGGGGACATGCTCGATAAAGAACCCCTCGAACGACGAGATGATGTCAATCGCCATTTGGTGATAAGGGATCAGGTCTTCGTGGCGGACTTCGTATGAGCCCCGGGTCTGATTGACGATTAGTTGGGAATCGCCGTATGCTTCAAGGTATTCTACCCCCAGCTCTCTTGCAAGTTGGAGGCCAATGACCAGAGCGTTGTACTCGGCCACATTGTTAGAGCAGGGCTCTGTATGGGAATAAGTGCGGTTGATCACCAATCCGGAAGGGGAGATCAGCACTACCCCGACCCCGACGACTATATTGCCTTTAGGTCCGGTCCTCGAAGCACCGTCGAAGAACATTCGCCATATATTCTCGTGAGAGGTTGCATGCGAGTCAGCGACCTCATCTGGGATCTCTTCATATATCCTGGAGGACTCCGAGCCTGGGTGGGCTGCTAAGAAGTCTGCCAGGGCTTGACCTTTGACTGCCTTTTTTGGGACGAAGATCATATGATAAGGGGACAGCAATATTGCCCATGTAGCGAGGCGAGAGCTGAGTGCACCTGGTTTAGTCATGAGGATCCTGAGAGGGTTGATTCGTGAGATCACGTGTATCATTTTTCCGGTGACATAGTGTCGCGTTTTCTGAATGGCGAACACCAGGGCGAGGCATTCCTTCTCCACAGCGGTGTATCGGTGCTCTGGCCCAATCATTATTCGGCTGAGGTAATATATGGCCTGCTCATGGCCTGCGTCGTTGTTCTGTGCCAGCAGAGCCCCGAGGGAGTGTTCCATTGCTCGTACATAGAGCAGGAATAGTTTTCCAGGAACCGGAGCCACCAAAACTGGAGGATTTGACAAATATTCTTTGATGCTGTCAAAAGCATGCTGACATTCCTCGTCCCATACGAATGAGACTCCTTTCTTCATGAGGTGCGTGAACGGTCGGCATCGCCCGAAGAGGTTAGAAATGAACCTCTTGATGTAAGCTAGCCTCCCTTGGAGGCCTCTGAGTTCGCGGAGATTTTTCGGGGGACCCATCTCCATAATTGCCTTTGTCTTCTCAGGGTCTACATGGATACCCTGGGCAGTGATGATGAAACCCAAGAACTTCTCGCTGGATACGCCCAGGAAGGACTTCCTAGGGTTCATTTTCAGATTGTGTGCTCTCATCAGGTCGAATACCATCCTCAGATCCTGCAGATGGTCTCCCTTGCAGCGACTCTTGACAGCAATGTCATCAACATAGCATTCTACCATCTTGCATAAGTGGTCTCTGAAGATGATGCGCATGGCTCTTTGATATGTGGTGCCAGCATTCTTTAAACCGAAAGGCATGACTGTGTAGCAATACGTGTCAATCGGTGTTCGGAATGATGTATGCTTTTCGTCGTCAGGAGATATTTTGATTTGGTTGTACCCAGAGAAGCCATCCATGAATGACATACGTTCGAAGTTGTAGGTATTGTCGATCATGATGTCTGTGATAGGAAGGGGAATTCATCTTTGGGGCATGCCTCGTTCAGATTGCGGAAGTCGATGCAGATTCGAATCTTCCCATTCTTCTTGAGGACGGGTACTATATTGGCGACCCAATCGGGATATTGCTCCTCACAAATGAAGCCTCTGGCTATCAGTTTGTTGACTTCGGCTTCGATCGCGTCCATGATGCCTGGGCGGAAGTGTCACTGTTGTTGCTTGACTGGCTTCGCATCTGGCCGAATGTTGAGTTTGTGAAGAGCAATGTCGAGATTTAACCCTGGCATGTCTTCATAGCTCCAGGCAACACATCAATGTATTCTCTGACAAGTTCTAGCAGCGACTCCCGTTCTTCGTCTGTTAGGCTTTTACTGACGAAAATTGGTTTTGGAGAAGATTCGCTGCCGAGATCCACTTGTATGACCTTATCTTCAGTAGGAGGTTCTCTTTGTTCGAACCGCTTTTCCCATTGTGCGTCCAACTGCTGGGCCCACGGTTCTAGCTCGAGGATTTCGGGGATGTCTTCGTCTTCTTCGTAAGCATCGGCAAATGCCATGTTGACTGTCATGACTTGTCTGAACACATCTCCGATGCTGGTATCCGAGTCAGAAGTTGGTGACCCGGTTGAATGTGACTGCCAGTCGCATTCTTCATCTGAACTCTCAGGGGTCGTAGTAGGCATTACATACCCCAACCCGCATCGAGTTTTGCTATAGTAGTCTCCTGGTTTGCCCGCCGGGACTGGCGGCTTCAAAGGTAATCAGTCGTCCAGTGCCGTACTTTAATCCTGGCGTCGTCTCCAGATCATACTCCTGTTTCTGCATGAGATACTTAGATTGGGGGCTATAAAGATACAGAGACAATCTTCCTGCATCTGACCCGAGGTCGGCTTCCTCTATGGTGAAGGGACGCGGTTTGATCGTCCGGCCGAAGATGATCGGATGATCCCCTCCCTCGATGATTCGATAAGCGTCTTCTACTGGAGTAAGATGGATCGCGGTATACACATTCGTCACTTGTGTGTGTAGGTGAGTGCCTATACCGTATTCCATAGCATACATTATACATAGCTTATTGAGCTCGGTGTAGTTCAAAGATAACCCTTTATTGATGAAGTAAGGTATCTTTTCTAGGGGGATTACATCATCAGCGGAAGGAACATCAGTTTGGGAAGCCACATACTTAGCTAACTCTGGTTCCTCTTCGACTACCCCCTGTGTGAATGAAGACTGAGAGGACGTCCTGGGAAGCTTGATTGTCAGTGGTTCAGTTGATGGAGCAAAGCATGGAGTTGTTGGCAGACTAGCGACCCCTAGTTTGGCACTTGTTGTGGAGCGAGGAGTGGCCGGTTCGCTAGAAGTGTCAGACCTTGCATCGGGGTGACGACCCTTCTTGGGAAGGTGTATCGTTCAGTGGCCTATCGGAGGGATTGAGCTTCTCCGTTTGGGGTTGACCGACTCTCGTCAGTCTGATTGTCATTGGCCCCGTTGTGGGTCTCGGCACTTGGCCGGACCTTGGCAGCCGGATTATCATCTGCTTTTCCTGCGCCGAGAGGCTGATCGCATCCTTCTGCAGAGTGGCAGTAAGGGGTACGGACCTTCCCGGTTTGCGAGCTTGGAGGTGGATTGTCAGAGGCTCTTCTGATCCTGTGGTCGTCTCGGTACTAGCTTGTACATTTTCTTCATCAAGGTGCCTCTTCGACTTTTTGTATAGGCAGGAGTCCGAGTAGTAAGATTCGACCCCTTTGAAGGGATCGATGTCAGCAAATTCCGTCTTCACGAAGCCGTGTTTATCGACATATTTGAAGCATTGGTGCAGTGTGGAAGGCACGATCATATAATCGTGTATCCACGGACGCCCCAAGAGGATGTTGTATGAAGTGTCTGCATCTATGACGTAGCAGGTGACTTCGGATTGGAGGTCGCCAATTTGACACTTCAGACGAATCTTCCCAATAAGGTAGCTCCTGCCCGAATTAAAACTGCTGATGGCAGTGCTTGTAGGTGTCAGACGATGCATTAGGATGCGGAGATGATGTAGCAAACCCTTCGGGATGATGCTTATGGAAGAGCTTGGATCAATGTGCATCCGATCCACCTTTACGTCGCCGATGTATCCAGTATAGTATAGTGGGCGATCGTGCAGGTTGGTTTTGATGAGCATGTCCTGCGGAGTGAAGACGATGTTGGGCATTGCTCCCGTACAGGCACTGTCCTGGAGATCTACAGGTGAGTCCTCCCCGGTGAGGTTGGATTGAGCCAGATAGACATCAGCATTTTGGAGTGCTTCGCTTAATGCAATACGAACGTCCTTGGAGAGCCTTAGGAGTTCGTACAGTGATAACTTGGCCGGTGTGTTAGCCAATTGCGCTAAGATGTCAAAGTTGTAGGGCCTCTCTAGCCCTTGGGCTGCCTCTTTTTGGAGGGATTTATCGAAGCGAGTCTCCCTCGGCCTAGGCTTGTCGGTCGTCGAAGGCTGAGCCGGTCCCGGAGCATCAGTTGTAGTGGGTTGATGGTTTTCAGCTGGATTGTCAACCATAGGTTAGGATTGCGCTCCGGACCGTGTGACGACGGCTGTAGCTTCCTCGTTGTCTGCCGAAATTGTGTGGCAGGTCCTGACTTTTCCACTTTTCTTCTTGTCGGTGGAAGATGGTGTGGGCCGAGTCACTTCTGACACGAAGTCTGGATGGATCCACATGACCTCCCCTCGAGACGTGGTGAGGGGTACTAGACCGGCAGCCTGATCTCGGGGGGGTGGAAGATTGGTAATCTCCATTATCGCTAGAGGGACGGGGACCACCCCGTCTTGAGTCTCCGTCGGAGGAAAGCTGCCGAATTGTACGGACACCATATTGGCCGCCACGGTTACCTCTTCGAAATCGGTGGCCAGAGCATTCAAATCGATGAGGTTTTGTATGTACCGTTTCAGCTGGTAGCAATCATGTGTAGCATGATGGACATAACGATGATAATGGCAGTACTTTGGATTCTCCATCTCTGTAGGCCGCGGTTTTCGTCTTGGTGGCGGAAGCTGAATCATGTTCCCTTGTATGAGCATGTCCAAGATGGGCTTAACGTGACCGTCTTCAAAGGAGTAAGTGATTTGCGGCCATTGTTTGTCTGCTGGCTTCGGCTCAGGCTTTTGTGCTGTATCGGCCACCATAGCCTGCTTTCCCTTGCTGTCCCGATTGTTGGAGGGGCTACCCCGATTATCGTTGTTGGGACGCTTGCCCTTGTTTTCTCCTTCCGAGATGTGCAATCCCAGTTAGCGAGCCTTCTTCAGTCGTTCTTCGGCGCTTGTGGCGCTGATGATGAACGTCTTCCAATCTTTGAATTGACCTTCGCCCATCCAGAGACTGATCGTTGGAAGCAGTCTCTTTTGGCAGATTTCAATCAAAGAGGAATCTAGATTTTCGGAGGGCAGCTTCATGGCGGTTTGGCGGAACCGCTCAATGTAGTTCCTTGTCAACTCCTTCTCCCCTTGGACGACTGTTTGCCATTGATTGTAAAAGTATAGAACAATTATCGGAGGACTAAACTTAGACTCACAATACAAACTCGCTCGTACAAAGAAAGCCTAGGGACGAAAACCTAGGTACAGCAGTCTAAGTACGATTGTTTATTTTAGATTCTGGGGGGTGACGATAGAGGCTCGGGAAAGCGACGGCCGCTCTGCCTTACTCCTTGGACGATCGGTATGCAGCCTTGACTCGAGGAAGATCTGCTTGGTCGTTGACGAAGAAATGCCTTCTTGCTCTCTCTCTGATTGCTCTCCTGGCTTCTCTCTCTGTGTATATTCTCTCTCTGACTATGGGGGAAGTCTCTCTGTGTATACGTATTCTTCTCTGGTTTTTTTTTGTATCTCTCTCTATATATTACAAGGGAATGGCACCTTGCTATTTATAATAATGGGATGTGATCACTAGGGTTGCCAATGATTAGCTCTTGGAGATGGCGGCAGCCTGGGGATTGATCAATCCAGGCCGTTCGTTTCTGATTGTGACGAATCAGAACCATTAAGGGTAGATTACACCAAATCCCCATTAGCAATTAATGCTGATTGGCATAAATCTTCCTTATAATGATTCTCTAATATCTGCGAATAAATCAAATTTATTCTCCTGCCACGTGCCCCAGATCATTGGGATTCGACCCGATCTTGGATTGCCATAAATCTGGAAGATTGATCGGCTGAGGACACGTCTCCTGAGAGCCAATGGTGAGACTGGAACCGCATGCAGATTGGGCCGCATGAGATTTGGGCCGCATGAATTTTGGGCCGCATAAGACTTGGGACACGTGTCAGGGCTGTCTGGGCAGTGGCCCCCTCCTTCAGACTTCTGAACCATATGATGAGCCGCATGAACCGCATAATGGTGTGTCTGCTTGAGCCGCATGGGCATGATCTTCTTGAGCCGCATAGGGATGATTCCACTCGAGCCGCATGGGACAGCTTCACTCTGAACCGCATGGAAAGTCTTCACTTCGAGCCGCATAAGCACACCCACGTGGCAGGGCCACGTGGCATTTTGTTGCTCTCGGAGGATCGTGTCAGAGATTTCTTTCTCTTCCCTAGAGATTCATCATCATGACAGAGTCATAATTACCTGCTTTGGTGTCAGGTCTGTCAACTTTTTAGAGGGGTCAGCCGTCAAAGCAATTAATGCAGCATGGATCGGAGGGGAGCACTGTCACGCCATATGTCTTCTGAGCTGCATGGAATGCCTCCGGCCGCATAGCTCCTTATGCCGCATGACTCCCTGAGCCGCATGCGTTTTCTAAGCCGCATGGATCTTTCTTGGCCGCATGAGTCAATTTCTTTAGTATTTTCCATGCTTCTACAGGACCCCCTTCAAAGTTTTCAATTTATAAAATTGAAATACTTTGAACAAGAAGCATGGCCGTATTAGCCACATATGCAATCCCGACCGCATAGATGTCCTGGCTGCTTGGATGTGTTATTCGCATGACTGTTTCAGCCGCAGGGGGTGTGTTAGCCGCATAGATGGTCCAGTCCATGTGTGCGGGTCTTTATTTATCTCCAAGTTGCTTCAGCGCCGTCTTTGTAGGGGGAATCTCAAGGGTCAGTTCATTAAATCTTTTTGGATTTGATGCCTTGGATGAATCTTGGAGACGAAACCCAAGGAGTCGGTTTCGCTCTTCAAGGGTCGGTCATTGGCCCACGTGTCCGCCTTCTCCCCTCCTCCTATAAATAGGAGGGGTTTGAAGAGAGAGAAGACTTCTTTATTTTCTTTCTTCTCTTATCTCGCTTGCCTTTCTTTTCTTCGATAATTGATGGCTCCCAAGAAGATCGTGGCAGTGAAGGGCAAGAAGGCGGCCTCCACTTCCACCTTGGGTGCAGTTGCTGCCCCGCCCGTCGTCGTGCCTGCTGTTCATCCTGACGTCCATCCCCCCATTGTTGGTAAGGACAATATATGAATTAAGGAACCCCAACCACCATGGCTACGTCGCATACTTTATGCATGAGCCTTTGTAAATCGTATGTTCGCCCTACGGCTGAGCTGCGAACCGCATAAGAAAAACCATTGTGTCTGTATGTGCGCCTTATTAGTGAAACCGCATAGGTGGCGCATAGACTTTTATTGTGCGGAGCCGCATAAGCGGTCTTCTGAACTGGAGCCGCATGGGGCTTTTTGGAGCCGCATAAGACTTCTGAGAACTTCATGGGGGGCATGGATATTTTCTTGAGCTGCATGTGGTTTGAAAACACCTAATCAGCTCTTTTTTATTCTCTGTTTAACTTATTTTTTCTTTGTCTGTTCTTCAGTGAATTTGCCGGTTAACGCCGCCGGAGAACTCTTGGTGGGTAGCACTCAAGCTGCTCTCGGCTATAGGTACGACCATATTGTTCAGCACGTGGCGAATCAGTTTCCGAGCGATGAGCCTATGGCAAGATTGAATGCCATCAAGAATCAGTCTTTCCATTTCCTTAATGCTATGATGAACTCCGGGAAATTTGAAGGAGAGTATTTGAAGCCTGCATTCTTTTTTGGAGACGCCTTGACCGTAGAGAACGATCATGTTCTGGAGGTGTCGGAGGATTGGAGTTTTGTTTCTGTTTTCTCTCTTTCTAAAGGGGACATGATCCCGAAATATGTAATGCTTTTTCTTCCTTCAAATAAAGAGTACTTTTAATTCTACCCTTCATTTGTATTGCCTGCTGCGCCTGTGATATTGTGGTGATGTTTTCCCCCGCATAGGGGATATATTTGTGGACCTGTTACCCATGGCGTACCTTAGTTTTAGGTAGAGGTAACAAGTTTTGGTCAGGGTACCTGAAGCAGCCATAGCGAAGTGGTCATGGGTGCTCTTGGTATTGAAAAAAGGAATGCCGCAGAGCAGCTGGGCTCCTGGGGCCTGATGAGGTGATAGGTTTGTGCTGAGAAATTTAGCTGAGGATATTTGTGGGCCTATTATCCTTGGCGTACCCTGGTTTAGGATACAGATAATAGGATGAAGGGGAACCGACATACTTGCTCAGAGGTAACGAGGACATGGCAAGTAGGAAGGTTTTTTAAACGTAGAGTCTTCCTACTCAGAGGTAATGAGAACATGGCAGGAGTGAACTCGACGGAGGATATTGATGGTCAACAGAGGACATTTGTGGTCAACAGAGGACATTTGTGGACCTATTACCCTTGGCGTACTCCGGTTGTGGGTATAGATAATAGGTCGAAAGGGGATCATCATACTTACTCAGAGGTAATGAGGACATGGCAAGTATGAAGGTTTCTTCTACGGAGCCTTCCCACTCAGAGGTAATGAGGACATGGCAGGAGTGGGCTCAATGAAGAGGGGTACATAGAACGACTCAGAGGTAATGAGACATGGAAGTTCTATGTAGGGGGTGATTTGTTTTTGGCGGAAGTGAAACGACTCAGAGGTAATGAGGACATGGCCGTTTTGGAAATTTGTGGATCGCTTACCCTTTTTTGTGCACTGAAAGTGCGGGTATCGGATCATGAGGGAGGATCTCTTCCAGGAAGAAAGTTCAGAGGTACGATCATACATGACTTACTATCTGAAAGAGTGACCGGGATGTGAGTTCAGATGCACCAACGGGTACATGACTCAATATTGTGAAAGTGTGAGTTCAGTGGCACCAGTGGGCACATGACTCGATAATCTGGGATGTTGTGGATGTGAGTTCAACGGCACAAGAGGGTACATGACTCGAGAATCTGGAGAATGGTGAGTGTGAGTTCAGCGGTACCAGCGGGTACGTGACTCGATAATCTGAAATGTGGTGGACGTGAGTTCAGCGGCACCAGCGGGTACATAACTCAATGATCTGGAATGTTGTGGATGTGAGTTCAGTGGTACCAGCAGGTATATGACTAGGTAATCTGGAGTGGATGTGAGTTCAGCGGTACCAGGAGGGTACATAACTCACCAATCTAGGAAATTTGGAGGCAGAATGTGAGTTCAGCGGTACCGGAGGGTACATAACTCAATCATCAGGGATTTTTTTTTTTTTTTTTTTTTGGATGTCGTTTCGGATGTAATACTTCTTCAGGAAGTTGCCGTTGATGGACAACATGAGCAAGTCTCAGTGTGAGCAGCCACATACTTGGCCAGCTCCGACTCTTCTTCGACCACCCCCTGTGTAAATGCAGACTGAGAGGATGACTTGGGCAACTTGATTATCAGTGGTTCAGTTGATGGAGTTGAGCGTGGTGTTGTTGGCAGACTAGCAACCCCCAGTTTGGCATTTGATGTGGGGTAAGGAGTGGCTGGTTCGCTAGAAGTGTCAGACCTTGCATCGGGGTGTCGACCCTTCCTGGGAAGGCGTATCGTCATGGGCCTATCCGAGGGGTTGAGCTTCCCTGCTTGTGGTTGGCTGACTCTTGATAGCCTGATTGTCAGTGGCTCCGTTGTGGGTCTCGGCACTTGGCCGGACCTTGGCAGCCGGATTATCATTTGCTCCTCCTGCGGTGAGAGGCTGATTGCGTCCTTCCGCAGAGTGGCGGTAAGGGGTGCAGACTTGCCTGGCTTGCGAGCTTGGAGGTGGATCGTCAGGGGTCCTTCTGATCCTGTGGCTATTTCGGTATGAGTTTGTGCGTCTCCTTCATCCAGGTGCCTCTTCGACTTTTCGTATAAACAGGAGTCCGAGTAGTAAGATTCGACCCCTTTGAAGGGATCGATGTCAGCAAACTATATCTTCACGAAGCCGTATTTGTCGACATATTTGAAGCACTGGTGTAGCATGGAAGGCACGATCATATAATCGTGTATCCATGGGCGCCCCAAGAGGATGTTGTAAGAAGTGTCTGCATCTATGACGTAGCAGGTGACCTCGGATTGGAGATCGCCAATCTGACACTTCAGACGAATCTTCCCGATAGGGTAGCTCCTGCCCGAATTGAAACCGCTGATGGCGGTGCTTGTAGGTGTTAGGCGATGCATTGGAATGCGGAGATGATGTAGCAGACCTTTCGGGATGATGCTTATGGAAGAGCCAGGATCAATGTGCATCCGATCCACTTTCACGTCGCCGATGTATCCCGTGTAGTATAGCGGGCGATCATGTAGGTTGGTTTTGATGAGCATGTCCTGCGGAGTGAAGACGATGTTGGGCATTGCTCCCGTGCAGGCACTATCTTGGAGATCCATGGTTGAGTCCTCCCCAGTGAGGTTAGATTGAGCGAGATAGGCATCGGCATTTTGGAGTGCTTCGCTCAATGCAATACGAACGTCTTTGGAGAGCCTTAGGAGTTCATATAATGACAATTTGGCCGGAGTGTTAGCCAATTGTGCTAAGATGTCAAAGTTGTAGGGCCTCTCTAGCCCTTGGGCTGCATCCTTTCGGAGAGATTTATCGAAGCGAGTCTCCTTCGGCCTAGGCTTGTCGGTCGTCGAAGGCTGAGCCGGTCCCTGAGCATCAGTTGCTGTGGGTTGATAATTTTCAGCTGGACTATCAACCACAGGTTGGGATTGCGCTCCGGACCGCGTGACGACGGCTGTAGCTTCCTCGTTGTCTGCTAAAATTGTGCGGCAGGTCTTGATTTTTCCACTCTTTTTGTTGGTGGGAGATGGTGTGGGCCGAGTTACTTCTGATACCAAGTCTGGATGGACCCACATGACCTCTCCTTTTGAGGTGGTGAGAGGTACTAGACCAGCAGCTTGTTCTCGGGGCGGGGGAAGATTGGTAATCTCCATTATCGCGAGAGGGACGGGAATTACCCCGTCTTGGGTCTCCGTTGGAGGGAAGTTGCCGAATTGTACGGACACCATATTGGCTGCTACGGTTACCTCTTCGAAGTCGATGGCCAGAGCGTTCGAATCGATGAGGCTTTGGATGTACCGTTTTAGTTGGTAGCAGTCATGTGTAGCGTGGTATACATAACGGTGGTAATGGCAGAACTTTGGGTTCTCCAAATCAGCCGGCCGAGGCTCCCGTCTTGGTGGAGGAAGCTGAATTCTACCTCCTTGTATAAGCATGTCTAAGATAGGCTTGACGTGGCCGTCTTCAAAAGTGTAAGTGATCTGAGGCCATTGCTTGTCTGCTGGCTGTGGCTCGGGCTTTTGGGCCGTGTCGGCCACCATAGCCTGTTTTCCCTTGCTGTTCCGATTGTTGGAGGGGTTACCCCCATTATCGTTGTTGAGACGCTTGCCCTTGGTTTCTCCTTCTGAGATGTGCAACCCCAGTTGGCGGGCCTTCTTCAGTCGTTCTTCAGCGCTTGTGGCGCTGATGATGAACGCCTTCCAATCTTTGAATTGACTCTCGCCCATCCAGAGACTGATCATTGGAAGCAGTCTCTTTTGGCAGATTTCGATCAAAGAAGAATCCGGATTTTCGGAAGGCAGCTTCATGGCGGTCTGGCGGAACCGCTCGATGTAGTTCCTTGTTAGCTCCTTCTCCCCTTGGACGACGTCCATGAGAGTGGACATAGTGATGTTTTGTCCTACTTCATAGAATCGTTCCAAGAATATGCGCTTGAAGCCGGCGAAGGAATGGATGCAGTTGTTCGGTAGATTGGGGTACCAATCAAAGGCGACTCCTTCCAATGCTCCAATGAATAACCGTGTGAGGATCGCATCTTCATGGGGCAGATGGTCGGTGGTGACCTCAAAGTAAGTGATGTATCGACTTGCTGAGGTTTTGCCATCATACGGGTTGATGTTGAACGGCTTATATCTTGGTGGGAATGGAACATCCCTCCACTCAGCAGGATATGGTTGCCGTATTCTGAGATCTTGGGCATTTTCTCGGGCATGAAACATGGCACGGAGCTCTTGGACCTCTCTTCTTACTTCTCGGGTCTCATCTGTCGCGGCGGGGGCTGTTATTTCGGGAGGATTATTGTCCAGGTTTGGTGCCGCTGAGTTCGAATCTATATTGACCGCGGGGCATGTGTTTGTTTGACCAGGCGCTCCTCCTTGTAAAGTGGGCAGGGCCGCTTTAATCTCGTCTACAGACTTGACCAAAGCAAGTAATATGGCTTCGAGACTATCGATGCGCTGGCGATCACTGGAACCACCTTGATCGCTGTCCGTCATGAACACCGTTCTTACGTGAGGAGTGATAGAAGGAACGGTGGAGGATGTGCCCTCTGAGTCGTACCCATGCACCGAAAAGTCATCGGGATAGGTGGGAATGTTCTCTTCGGGCTCGGACTCGGAGGGAATGGTATCCCCAGCTTCAGAGCTTGCCTTGTCTTGAGAGTTACGGATGTCCTCGGGGGCATCAGCGTCCGTTGCTCCTGATGGAAGAGTTGTTTGTGCGGACTCGGTTCCTTGGAACATCGGATTGTTGCGGATGTTCGGAGGAGTGTTACCCCCAGCTCCTTCAACCCCCAGCGATGTGGATAATGAATTTCCCATCGAGGTAAATTTCGTCTTTGAACGGGTGTGTTGGAACACACCAGTGGAGGGCAGCCATTTAGACGACAGTTTCTTAGTTGTAATGGTTGATATCTTCGGACTGGAGACGCTCGTTTTCTTCCTCCTCTCTTCGGCGGGAACTTTTTGAACAGAATTGCAGGAGACAACAGGAGGTGCCTCTTCTTCTGAGTTCGGGTGCTGTAGCCTTTGGAAGGCGGATGGCCGAGCTTCCGTCATTGCCGCGTTGTTGCAGCAGCAATTGACGATGATTTGGGTGCAGCGATGCCCAAGCGAGGACTCTTTGCACACCGACACTCCTTCTCTTTCCTTGCGTTTGTGGAGGATCGTCTCCCGCAGGTCAGAGGAACCACTATGTCTGTTTGCCGCGGGGGGCTGGACTTGAGTGGTTGTATACAACTTTCCATCCGAGGTCCGTGTG
Organism: Iris pallida; assembly: GCA_029216955.1. Taxonomy (NCBI): domain Eukaryota; kingdom Viridiplantae; phylum Streptophyta; class Magnoliopsida; order Asparagales; family Iridaceae; genus Iris; species Iris pallida. The sequence goes on from JANAVB010029216.1 coordinate 6,768,345, forward strand.
ATAGTCAACGGGACGCTCTGATAGTCAGAGGTTGGGACAGCTGACTGGGCTCGATGAGCCCGTGCTGCCCTAGACTTCCTCCTTCTAGCACTTGTGGGTGCGTAATAGGAGGAGTCCAAGTTGAATGCCACAGAATCTGGCTTATCATACAGAGAATCATCAGGGTCGGGACCGTATGAGAGACGGTCGAAGACCGATCGAGAGAAGCGTGGAACGGACGCTATGCCGCCAGAGTTGGGTACCGTACAGGCTGTCTGTATGCGGTCATCTTCTGCTGTCGGATGAGTTATCTTTGGACGGTTAGGAGTCACGATCGTGCAGGCTGGCCGCATGCGGTTGGCAATAGTGGCCGCATGGGTTCTCTACTAGCGGCTGCCTCCTGTAGCCTCATGTGTTTCATCTATGTGATTGGCGACTGTAGCTGCATAAACTATGCGGCTGCCAGATGTGACCGTATGATTCTTCTTCATGCGGCCAGCGACTGTGGTCGCATGAGCCTTTTTCACTCGGCTAGCACCCCTATGCAGCTCAGTTCGCGTAGAGTTCCTCTTTGCCTCTGTAAGTCCAGCATTATAGTATTTTCTTCTGCCGGACTTGGAGACAGCAGAGTTGTCTACGGTCTGAAGTGGGGCTGCAGAAGAGTCCTTCTCACCGTCTTGAGCAATAGAGGGTACACCGTCGGGGGCTTGGGGAGGAGCAAATAATTTTGGCCTCCACTCTTTGCGAGCCTTCGTCGTGCGGGTGCGCTTCTGGACCGGGCCAGCACTTTCTTCGGAAAGCATCTCTTCAAACGCTTGTTGGTCGAAGAGGACGACCATCTTTTGTTGCGTGGAGCCAAGTTTGGCTGCATCCGATTGCGTCACCAACTCCTCAGCCGTGGAGAAGTTTGTCCCCAGCAGAGTCGCCATCGTGTTTGCCATTGATTGTAAAAGTACAGAACAATTATCGGAGGACTGAACTTAGACTCGCAATACAAACTCGCTCGCACAAAGAAAGCCTAGGGATGAAAACCTAGGTACAGCAGTCTAAGTACGATTGTTTATTTTAGATTCTGGGGGGTGACGATAGAGGCTCGGAAAAGCGACGGTCGCTCTGCCTTACTCCTTGGACGATCGGTACGCAGCCTTGACTCGGGGAAGATCTGCTTGGTCGTTGACGAAGAAATGCCTTCTTGCCCTCTCTCTGATTGCTCTCCTGGCTTCTCTCTCTGTGTATATTCTCTCTCTGACTATGGGGGAAGTCTCTCTGTGTATACGTATTCTTCTCTGGTTTGTTTTTTGTATCTCTCTGTATATATTACAAGGGAATGGCACCTTGCTATTTATAATAATGGGATGTGATCACTAGGGTTGCCAATGATTAGCTCTTGGAGATGGCGGCGGCCTGGGGATTGATCAATCCAGGCCGTTCGTTTCTGATTGTGACGAATCAGAACCATTAAGGGTAGATTACACCAAATCCCTATTAGCAATTAATGTTGATTGGTATAAATCTTCCTTATAATAATTCTCTAATATCTGCAAATAAATCAAATTTATTCTCCTGCCACGTGCCCCAGATCATTGGGATTCGATCCGATCTTGGATTGCCATAAATCTGGGAGATTGATCGGCTGAGGACACGTCTCCTGAGAGCCAATGGTGAGACTGGAACCGCATGCAGATTGGGCCGTATGAGATTTGGGCTGCATAAATTTTGGGCCGCATAAGACTTGGGACACGTGTCAGGGCTGTCTGGGCAGTGGCCCCCTCCTTCAGACTTCTGAACCATATGATGAGCCGCATGAACCGCATAATGGTGTGTCTGCTTGAGCCGCATGGGCATGATCTTCTTGAGCCGTATAGGGATGATTCCACTCGAGCCGCATGGGACAGCTTCACTCTGAACCGCATGGGAAGTCTTCACTTCGAGTCGCATAAGCACACCCACGTGGCAGGGCCACGTGGCATTTTGTTGCTCTCGGGGGATCGTGTCAAAGATTTCTTTCTCTTCCCTAGAGATTCATCATCATGACAGAGTCATAATTACCTGCTTTGGTGTCAGGTCTGTCAACTTTTCAGAGGGGTCAGCCGTCAAAGCAATTAATGCAGCATGGATCGGAGGGGAGCACTGTCACGCCACATGTCTTCTGAGCCGCATGGAATGCCTCCGGCCGCATAGCTCCTTATGCCGCATGACTCCCTGAGCCGCATGCGTTTTCTGAGCCGCATGGGTCTTTCTTGGCCGCATGAGTCAATTTCTTTAGTATTTTCCATGCTTCTACAACGACGTCCATGAGAGTGGACATGGTGATGTCCTGCCTACTTCGTAGAATCTCTCCAAGAACAGGCGCTTGAAGCCGGCGAAGGAGTGGATGCAGTTGTCCGGCAGATTACGATACCAGTCGAAGGTGACTCCTTCCAATGCCCCCAATGAATAATCGCGTGAGGATAGCATCATCATGGGGCAGATGGTCGGTGGTGACCTCGAAGTAAGTGATGTACCGACTTGCTGAGGTCTTGCCATCATACGGGTTGATATTGAACGGCTTATATCTTGGTGGGAATAGAACATCCCTCCATTCAGCAGGGTATGGTTGCCGAATTCTGAGGTCTTAAGCATTTTCTCGGGCATGGAACATGGCTCGGAGCTCCTGAACCTCTCTTCTTACTTCTCGGGCCTCATCTGTCGTGGTAGGGGCTGTTATTTTGGGCGGATTGTTGCCCGGGTTCGGTGCCGCCGAATTCGAGTCCGCATTGTCCGCGGGACCCGCACTTGTTTGGCCAGGCGTCCCTCCTTGCAGAGTTGGAAGGGCTGCTTTAATCTCGTCTACAGACTTGACCAAAGCAAGTAATATGGCATCGAGATTGTCGATGTACTGGCGATCACTGGAATCACTTTGATTGCTGTCTGTCATGAACACCGTCCTTGTATGATAAGAAACGGAAGGGACGGTGGGAGATGTATCCTTCGAGTCATACCCATGTACCGAGAAGTCATCGGGATATGTGGGAATATTCTCTTCTGGTTCAGACTCGGAGGGAACAGTACCCCCAGCCTCAGAGTCTGCTTCGTCTTGAGAGTCATGGATGTCCTCGGGGACATCGGCGTCTGTTGTACCTGATGGAAAAGTTGTTTCCCCGGGCTCGTCTTCTTGAAACATCGGATTGTTGTGGATATTCGGAGGAGTGCTACTCCCAGTTCCCACGACCCCCAGCGATGTGGATGATGAATTTTCCACTGCAGCAGATTTCATCTTTAAACGGGTGTGTTGGAATACTCCGGTGGAGGACAACCGTTTAGACGACAGTTTCTTAGCTGTAGTGGTTGAGGTCTTCGGGGTGGAGATGCTTACCTTCTTCCCTCTTCCCTCGGCGGAGACTTTCTGAGTGGAATTGCAGGAGACAACAGGAGGTGCCTCGTCTTCTGAGCTCGGACGCTGTAGTCTTTGGAAGACTGACGGCCGATCTTTCGTCACTGCCGCGTTGTTGCAACATCAGTTGACGATGATTTGGGTGCAGTGCCGTCCAAGCGAGGACTTTTTGCACACCGAAGCCCCGTCTCTTTTCTTGCGCTTGTGGAGGATATCCTCGCGCAGGTCAGAGTAACCACTATGTCCGTTCGCCGCCGGGGGCTGGATTCGAGTAGTTCTGTACAACTTCCCATCAGAGGCCCACGTGATAATCAGCGGGACGCCCTGATGGTCAGAGGTTGGGGCAGCTGACTGGGCTTGGTGAGCCCGTGCTGCCCTAGACTTCCTCCTTTTAGCACTTGCTGGTGCGTAATAGGAGGAGTCCAAGTTGAATACCACAGAGTCTGGTTTATCATCCAGAGAACCATCAGAGTCAGGACCGTACGAGAGACGGTCGAAGACTGATCGAGAGGAGCGTGGAATGGACGCTATGCGGCTAGAATTGAGTACCGTGTAGGCTGTCTGCATGCGGTTGTCTTCTGCTATTGGACGAGTTGTTTTTGTGCGGCTAGGAGTCACGACCGTGCAGGCTAGCCGCATACGGTTGGCAATTGTGGCCGCATGGGTTTTCTGCAAGCGATTGACTTCCATAGTCCCATGAGTTTCATCCATATGGTTGACAACTGTAGCCGCATAAGCTATGCGGCTGACAGATGTGACCGCATGATTTTTCTTCATGCGGCTAGCGAATGTGGCCGCATGAGCTTTTTTCATGCGGCTAGCACCCCTATGCGGCTCGGATTGCGTAGAGTTCCTCTTTGCCCCTGCAAGTTCAGCATCATAGTATTTTCTTCTGCCGGACTTAGGGACAGCAGAGTTGTCTACGGTCTGAAGTGGGGCCGCAGAAGAATCCTTCTTGCCGTCTTGAGCAACAGAGTGTATCCCGTCGAGGGCTTGGGAAGGAGCAAATGATTTTGGCCTCCACTCTCTACGAGCCTTCGTCGTGCGGGTGCACTTCTGGACCGGGCCAGCGCTTCCTTCGGAGAGCATCTCTTCAAACGCCTGCTGGTCGAAGAGGACGACCATCTTTTATTGCAAGGAGCCAAGTTTGGCTGCATCCGACTACGTCACCAACTCCTCAACCGTGGAGAAGTTTATCCCCAGCAGAGTCGCCATCGTGTTTGCCATGAAATATAAAAGAACAGAACAATTATCGGAGGACCGGACTTTTACTTCACGTTACAAATTTGCTTGTACAAAGAAAGCCTAGGGACGAAAACCTAGGTACAGCAGTCTAAGTACAATTGTTTATTTTAGATTCTGGGGGATGACGATAGAGGCTCGGAAAGGCGACGGCAGCCCTGCCTTACTCCTTGGACGATCGGTATGCAGCCTTGGCTCCTGTGAAGAGATGGTTGGTGTTGATGAAGAAATGCTCTTCTTGATCTCCTCGTATTGCTCTTCTGACTTCTCTCTCTCTCTGTGTATTTTCTCTCTGATTATTAGGGGGAGAAGCTCTCTTTTTCTATCTCCTTCTGATCGTGTATTTCTCGCAAGGGAATGGCACCCTGCTATTTATAATAATGGGGAGCATTATTAGGGTTTGGATGATTACCCATTCTCAAAGTGGCGGCGGCCTGATGTATAATCAATCTGGACCATTAGTTTAAGGTGTGAAGGATCTGGGCCATAAATGGGGATAGTATTGAATCCTGCGAATAATTAATGCTGATTGCTTTAAATCTTCATGATTGGTTGTGTCAAGCTTGGATCTCTCACCACATGTCCCATTGGCTTGATTATGAATGATATGACCTGATCTCGTTAAATATGGTCATTAGGATCTGGTAGATCTCTGATTGCTCTGCATCCCATAATCACCCTTGCTACCAGCTGTTAAGTCGTGGGGACCATTGAATCTCTGCCACGTGTCTTAATGGTGGATCCTGTCAGAACCGCATGATATCTATGAACCGCATGAGACAGCGTCTCAGTGGGCCGCATAGGTATAGTACTTGCGAGCCACATGGGATGGCTTCTTGGTGAGCCGCATAAGTATAGTACTCGTGAGCCGCATGGGATGGCTTCTTGGTGAGCCGCGGGAAGATAATTCTTGCCAGCCACATGGGATGGCTTCTTGGTGAGCCGCAGGAAGATGATTCTTGCCAGCCGCATGAAGCTGTTCTTTAATTGAGCCGCATGGGAGTAGCCACGTGGCAATCTCGGATCGTGTCAAAGATTTTCTCCTGTTCCCAAAGAGTCTGTCATTATGACAGGGCCATTATGACACTTCATGTCAGAGCCGTCAGCTGTCAAATCATGGCAGAGCATTAAATAGGGCCATTACTCGGTGGCCAGCTGTGTGAATGGGTCCCATGGGGACACATGGCGTTGATCGAGCCGCATATCTCTGTTGGTCGTATGTGAGCCGCATGTACCTCTGAACTGCATGCGGCTAGGGGGCTCTTTGAACCGTATAGGGCTGTCCCTATGTAAGCCGCATGGACTCTCCTGCAACGAGCCGTATGAGACTAAGAGTCTCTCTGAACCGCATAGGACCACTCCTGTATGAGCCGCATGGGGTTCTCCTGTTCCGAGCCGCATAGATCATTATTCTGATATTTTCCATGCTTCTACAATGTACTCTCATAATCACCGAGCCTTCATGAATCTTCATGAATCACTCATGTATCACCCATTTATGGGCTTATCACGAATCTTAACATAACCTGAATGGATCCTTGTGTATTGATTGGGGAAACGGGGGAGTAGAAGTGGACATTTGAATAATTCCAAAGTAGTGTAATCATGTGCAAACTCAGTAGTGTAATCATGTATAAATTCTAGCCATTCACATGCCTATCTTGTACTCTACATCACTAGCCACTTACAGTTCTCTATATACAGTAGATATTTCCTTTGCAGCTATCTCTTTTACTACATGTATCTTCCTTCAGCAGTTCCTGTATTTTACTCTATTGTATGCTTTATATTTCCTATCATACTATGCACTGCGTGAGATGTATTGTGCTCATTCCTGTCCTGACTGGACCCGTTAAAAATATTACAGAGGATGAGAATGAGGCCTTGGTGTCTACCTATTATGGAGCAGGACTAGATGATACTTATGTTGTGGACCCTCAACAGGATCCACCTGCAGCTGAGGATGTTGCCCCGGTAGTCTAGGCTAGTTTAGCTAGTCAGTCTTTTTCATATTATCATTTTGTCTCACATTCTGAGTTGTATTTTGAGATGTTGAGATGTATAGACTCTTAGACTTATATTGTATTTTGGGTTGACATTCTGGATGTTATGTTATCCTAGACACTTGGACTTATTTCATCTATGCTACTGTTCTCTTTGAGTTACTGTCTATCTATCTATCTTTCATTTTTCTACCCTAGATGTGATTGAGATTGTTTTCTGTTATGTCACCTCCATTCGGAGAGTATATACTGTACAGGTACCTTTATATTGTTAGATGATTGACCTAGGACAGTGTTCTACCGCCGACACTACGGCGTAGACTGGACGTACCCACTTCTCGTGCCCTTACTCTAGGGTACGGGTCGTGACAATACTGCCAAATCATGGCAATATAATCTATATCTCAATCCACAATAAGAATATAAAACATGAATGAATAATTATGGGTCATGGTCTGAAGCCCATTGTCATATTGTCCGATTAGACTCCAAGAATGATATGAGTCTATAAAACAAGCAGAATATATCATGGTACGGATTATAAAGCATGAGAGGATAATAAATAATTATCACAAGCAAAATACCTGTATCATGCATCGCAATCCTCTGCCATCCCGCTCTGCTAACTAACTCCATGCAATCGCTAAACCTGAAGAGATCATCAGGTCCTCAGGGGACATAGCAAGATACATAAAAACATGCCTATCTAGCAGTTTAATCATGCATGATAATATAAACAGGATATAAACAAGGAACGACACTAACATGGCAAGAGACCATGACCAAACTGCTAACAAGTGACTAACGACAAATGGCTACTGACAGGTGACTATGAACTGGAATACAAGAACAACTACACGTAACTGAACTGCTGGATGAACAAGTGAATACGAGATCAATGGAATACCAAACCCTCGCCCCGAGTGGACTCGCGGGTTTGAACTAATCACTAACCCTCGTCCCAAGTGTGGACTCTCTGGTTAGTTCTAATCACCAACCCTCATCCCGAGTGTGACTTTCTGGTTAGTTCTAATCACTAACTGTAACACCCAGTTTTCCAAATGAGGGTAATTTTGAAATTATAATTATTATTTATTGATATTTATTTCATATTATGATTTTTGGTGTTTTTAATTAATTTTAAAGTATTTAAAATCATGACTTATGATTTTGGTGTTTGTCTAGTGTAACCTTAGAGCCTAGCCATGTGATTAGGATGTTTGACTAGTACATTTTAGCTTAGAGGGTATTTTGGTCATTTTAGGATTTATTTGAATTTAATATATTTTATTAGGAATTTCTGAATAATTTAATTGAATGGTGTGATTTAAATACTAATATAATTATTGTCTTGTGTTTATGGTTAGCCTAACCTAGATTGGACCTAACCTAGATGAGTCATGACTAACTTAGTGAGCCACTTTGAGAATTAGATGAGTTGGTTAAGGGGTTAAGTCAAGTTTAGTCATGGTTAAGTGATTTGCAAAGGACTAAGATAGAACCCTTTGTTCTAGGCCATCTATTTCCCTTGATTCAATCCTAGCCATAGGATGAAACCTAAAAACCCTAACCCTAACTTTTATGACCAGCCAAGACCCCCCCCCCTTGCCTATATAATGTCTCTATGGGGAGTTGTGCCTCTTTCTTTATTAGTTCTTCATTTTCTTAAGGAATAGGTAAGCCTCCATCAAATTTCTTTCTAGTTTAATCAATAGGACTTCTTTTTGATTGGGATTTCTTCCATTATGATCTAACCAATGTTCTCTTGCTGTTCATGGAGAGTATTCTCAAATTTGGGACAATTTGGAGCTTTTGGGTTAGCAAGAAGGATCCCCCATTTTGAATGCTTTCTTTGGAGAAGAACACCAATAGGTAACTTCTCATTCCCTCCATGAAATTCCAGTTTTCTTGCATATTTGGACAGCCCTAGGTGTCCCCTAGCCGTAGGTATTGGTATCGTTTTGATTTGTGTCCGTTTGATGTCCGTATCGGACACGTATCATAATATGTGTGCATGTGTTTGATGTAATGTCACAAAGGATTTTATTTTTGATTTTTGAAAAACTAATTGCATGGGATTATAGATCTATATGTGTATGCAATATTTCATGAAGTCTGAGCACGGATTCGAGTCGTGTCCGTGTCCAAATCGGATACGAACTCGCTGCACGATGCACGTACACAGTCCCCTGCTCACGCACCCCTCGTGCTCGCTACATACGCCACGTGGACAGCTGCAATTTGGCGTGAGGAAGGGGGCAGTGACTGCCAGTACACCCCTCGAGTTTGACACGAGATCGTGTCGTATCGAGGGAGCACGGACACGCGTATTGGGATTGCACTGTGCAGTAGCAGTCGGGAAATCGCGTCTGATACGCCCTTATCACTTGGACACGACACGTCCCCGACCCAATTCAGGATGATGAAACCCTAGACCTATCCCTGGCGAACACGTGGACACAAGCACGTGGCCAATGGCGCACCGTGTCGTGTCCACGACCTTATGTTCTGCCTGCACGACACTGCTTCACTGTGTTCAGTTTCTATTATTTTTCCAGTGTTAAATTCCAGTTTTAATTGTTTGATTCATGATTAAATTGCTATTTAATTTCCTAGACATGCTGTTAATCTCTGTTAAGTTGAATTTACATAGTAGATTAGGTTGTTTGTAATGAGAAATGGGATTTCGAGCATGGGATTGGACTGTCACTGATACCCAGTTCATGTATCCTCATTCCTGTGATAATTTCCAGTTTTATCTGTTAAATCAATGAGTTAAATTGCCATCTAATATCCTGAACATGTGTATTAGTTCATATTAGTTTGATTTTCAAGTTAGGACTTGTTTGCATTGAGTTTATGGGATTTCGATTTATGGTTTGGACTGATTAGGGTTGGACTGATACATAGTCCTGATATTCTATTCATGAACTTTCAATTTCCTATTTAAAACTGATTTATGATTAATTTCCATGTTAAATCCCTACACATGTGTATTAATTACAGTACTTGATTTTACATGTTGGATTGGTTTCGTGCACTTAGAATTGGATTTTGATATAGGAAGAGGATTTCGAATGTGGACTGAATACACAGCCCTGAAATTACATTATGAAACTCCACTCCTATTTTAACTGTCATGGGTTCCAGATTTCAACTGAATTTGATGTTAATTCCACATACATTCCATTGGTTGATCGTTGATTTAATGATTTGCAATGACTGATATCACACATTTGAATGACTGATTGAAGGATTAAATAGCCATGTTTAGTTAGGATTGAATGATTTATCCTTGAAAACCTGAGTTCTATTTTCAAATCTGTTAACTTAAAACTGAGAATATTTTCAGGTTATGTTCACATTGGTGGACATAAGTCCCAGTTAGTTGGAACCTGAAAAGATTTTATTTCCCTGTTTTTCTATACCTCATTGTTTTGATAAGCTCATTGTTCATTACTACACAGGTTACCATTCACTGAGATTCCTTCTTCTAACATGTCACTTTACTGCTACACATGCACATGATTCACTAATTTTTCCCATATGCCATGTATCACATGCTCTCATGTTCTCTCACACATGAAATGCTCTCCATTGAACCCAATTTTAATCCCTGCCACTTGTAATGATTGAGACACTAAACTCTAACACAATATCATGTATTCCTGCTAACACACTGATTTCTGATTTCCCTCACATTCCTCACACACACTCTACATTCTGTTGACACACATTCCTGTCATATGTTTTCTGTCCACCTATGTTCAGCTCCCCTTTTGCCCTATGTTCAGCCCATGTTCAGGACTTATAGGACTCTCCAAATCAGCCCTTAAGCCACTCAATACAGCCCACATATTGGCCCCCAAAACCTGCCATCCATATCAGATTTGGCAGCCCCAAACCACCCACAATTTCCTGTCCCCACAGCCCATGGAGTAGCCTCTAACTGGCAGCCTAAAACCTGTCATTAACTGTCCTAAACCATCCCAAAAATCAGCCATGTAGCTGTCCCTTACCTGTCCCCAACAGGTCCTTAACACAGCCTTGTATCAGCCTTTATATGCATCCTATATGTGTTTATATATATGAGTTTAGATATGTATTTATATATATGAGTATAAATATGTATGTATGTATGTATAAATGTATAGATGAAAGTAGGTAAATAAATGTATAAATGAATATATGAAGATAGGTATGTATGGATGTATATATGCATGTAATTAGAAGTACAACTCTGCCTAATGCCACCCACACAACACCCTCACATGTGCCCCTTTCCTATTCTTCTATGTGTAAGCATATACTATAGGTAACCTATATGTTAATGTGTAATACTATGATATATTATATAAATATATAGAGTATACACATGCATGCATGCAACTAGTTAACTTACTTGTTTCAATGTATGCATAGATATATGTTTTGTGTTAGCATGCTTGATATATAATTAGCATATAGATAGTATAGCCTATGCCTTCCATTTCACCTTCATGTTCACACACATAGCCTTACATGCTAGTTCCCTCTCTAACTTTCTCTCATTGTAAAATATTGTAAAAATATAAAATCATATATACTTATAGCCATATAAAAATTCCAGGATAAATAGCTAAATGTGAATGTGCTTTGATGTGTGGCTTGTGTTTGGCTTGTATAGCCTTGTGATTGGTGTGTGATTGCTAGACTAGGCTTGGTTAGGCCTAGTGAGACTTATTAGACTTGTTTGGGTCAGTCTTGACCTAGTTGACCTAGTTTGACTAGTATAGTTGACCGGAGTTAACCAAGTGTTGACTCTAGTCTAGTTTGACCTAGACAGCATGCAGATGCATTGTAGATTATATTTATCATCTCCTGTATACATCTTGACTTGTGTTGCTCTAACTAGGAGTCAGGTATCTCATCTCGGACAGTACATTTACTTCAGATATTCAGATACGAGGCGAGTACATTCTCTGACCGTTTCATACTTGTGTGAATTTACATTCTTGCTCTAGATTACTGTACTTGATGCTGACACGACTGTTATCACGGATTGGTACTATATGGATCTTCTTTTGAGATGTTATCTCCTTGTATTCTCTAAATACACATTGTGTTGTACGTTTCACTTCCATATTGTATTTATTGAATACCCATATCCTTGTATACTCATTTTGCATATTGTACTCTCATTATCACATGAGCCCCAGGGATAGACCATTGTACACTATTGTATAACATTGTACATCTATTGTATAACATTGTACACTATTGTATAAGGTAACGCAACTGGAGTAGATCCTTGTGTATTGATTGGGGAGGGGGAGTAGAATTGGTTATGTACTCAAATCCTATTGTACAACATTGTATAACTATTGTATATGTCTATTGTACACCCACGTACAATGGAGTTACCATTGCATTTTCCTAGCCCGTTTACATAACCAGATTGTACTCTAAAATCACATGTTCCTTACAGTTCTTACTTATCATATTTAGATATTTCCTATTATCAAATCTCTACTGTTTTTCATATATCTTCTTCTTTCAGCATTTCATGTACTTTACTCTATTGCATGCTTTATATTTCCTAACTCGATATGAACTGCGTGAGATGTTTGTGCTCGCTCCCGTCCTGACTGGACCTGTTGAAAATTTTACAGAGGATGATGAGGAACCCTGCACCCTTACTTGGAGCTTGCCTAGATGACACTCGCGACCTGGACCCCTGGGGAGGTTCAGGCAGCTGCTCAGGATGATACCTTGTATAGTGTAGATAGCTTAGACTATTTCTTTTCATGTTTAGCTATTGTCTTGGTTTCAGAGTTGTATATTGTAGAGATGTTGAGACTTGTACTTCTTTTCTGTTGTACCTCAGTTGAGAATTCTCTTATCTATTTTATCGCGCCATATCCTATCTCTCTAGATTGTGATTGAGTTGTACCTCTGTGTAGGCCTCCTTATGGAGAGTATTCATATTATGTTAGTTATAGTTCATGACCTAGAACAGTGTTCTACCGCCGACACTGCAGCGTAGGCTGGGCGTTGTTACGCTCTCGTACCCTCACAGTGGGTGCGGGTCGTGACACTAACCCTTGTCCCAAGATCCCCTCTACCTGTGTGCACAACCACGACACACTTAGTGGTGCACACATGTCCCTACCCCACTCGACACGCGTGCACGATGCTGTCAGTGCACAGTTTTAGTATCTGTGTATATGGAGTGATTGGACACGATTTGTGTCCAGTTCGTGGACACTGGGATACCCCACGACACGTGCACATATGTGTCTTTAATTACCAACCTATCGAATTGTAAATTAGCTGCTATTTCTAATTCGAATTTGTCATTTCCTAATTTTTTGATACGTGTACTGTCAGTGGTTTCCTGAAACTTTCAAATATATTAACCTGATTTTGTATGTGTAAATCAATTATTTGTACACCTAAATATATCTGGGAATTAGCCTACATGCTAGGGGTTTTATTTGGCATGAGAATTCAGTTTTAATTTGCATTTTGGGCATTGAACTATTAGACTGATACACTATTATAAGCACTATTTTATAAACTTAAAATTTCAACATTAATTTGGTGTACACATATTATCCTATGTTCAGCTGAGATTTAGTTGCATTAGGATTTATGATTGTGATTATGACGGGTTTTCAATTTGCATTGGGTTTTGATAACTGAGAACTTAACTGTCATGTGTACTGAGTTATGATACACACTTTTGAACTGTTGAAATCTGAGAACCACATTGGTTCATGTCTACACACATTTCACACTGATTTGCACACTATTTTTCTGTTAACCTGAGAACTGGGATTTGTAAACACTGTCATTGCACACTGTTGAATTTCTGAGTACACTGATTTGAATGCCATGTCATATACATACACTTCACTGTCTGAAAAACTGAGAAATAAACCTATGTTCACACACTTTGCACTTACATATTAACCTGGAACCTATGACTGAATCTGAGACACTATGTATCTACACACCCAAGCTCACATGACACATCTATACACTATTACAAGACCTGGGATTTACACACTGTTAACCTGGGAATTAGTATTACTGTTGTAGTATAGGGCTGATGGTTGTGTTTTGTAACCATAATATTCACACACAATTCTGAACTTCCTAATACACCCTGTTCACAGAGACTTATGATGATTTCCCATGCCACACACACATTGGTTCACATGAACACACACACAGAGGAAACTATCTAGACACACACACATTGATGACATGTTCACACACACACACTTCTACACACATACACACATACATATGTATTGTTTCCCTCTATCCCTCTCTATGTGTGTGTGTGTGTATATATATATATATATATATATATATATATATATATATATATATATATATATATATATATATATATATATATATATTTATATATAATAAAAAAAATATATATATATATATTTATATATATTTATATATATATATATATATATATATATATATATATATATATATATATATATATATATATATATATATATAATATAGCTTGTGTGATAAATGTGATGTAATGTAGATATTGCATATTGTCTATATGAATAGTATGTATATAGATATATGGTAATTAATGTGTGTATGCCTATATCATTGTGTTGGCATATAGCCTAGGTAGTATAGCCTATGGCATATGGAGTGTGTACACATGAGTTTTGGGTTATGTTAGGCTAGTGTGACTTGTATTGATGTGTGCTTGCTAGGATAGTCTTGGTTAGGCCTAGTAAGACTTGTTGGGTTAGGTTTGACCTAGTTGACCTAGTTTGACTAGAGTAGTTGACTAGTATTGACCAAAGGTTGACTTTAGCCTAGATTAACCCAAACATCATGTAAAATTCATCGTAGCAGTTTATTTTACCAATTGGGATATGTTGTGACTTGTACTGTTTTGAATAGGAGCCAGACACCACTCCTCAGGCAGTATTTCATTCAGACCCTCAGGATATCAGGCGAGTACATTCTCTGACCATTTCATACTTGCTAGGACTATATTCTTGCTCTAGATTATCTTACTTGAGGCTCGCACAATGGAAACATGAATTCGTACTATATGGATCTTTTTATACGATGTTATCCCCTCGGAAGCATCGGATACATCATGTCATGTGTGTTTCACTTTCATCATGTATTCATGTGCTTTTACCATTCATATGCACTCTCGTGATTCATATACTCTCATGTTCACGGAGCCCCCATGTTTATATTCATGTGCACCCATTTATGGGCCCCCGTGGTAAAATTATGTACAATAACATAACTTGAACGGATCCTTGTGTAACGATTGGGGATGGAGGAGTATAAATAGTCATGTAGACATTTCTAAAGTAGTGTAGCCATGTACAACCTCTTATGTTTATTATCAAGCCATTCACATGTCTAGCTTGTACTCTAAATTACTAGTTCACTGTAGCTCTTTACTTATAGTAGATATTTCATTACAGTCTTCTCTTTTACTTCATGTATACTCTTCAACGTTTCATGTATCTTACTTTATTGTCTATATTATATTCCTGTCATGATATGAACTGCGTGAGATGTACTGTGCTCGCTTCCATCCTGACTGGACCTATTAAAATATTACAGATGATATGGAGGAGCTGTGTCCCAGTTATTACAGAGCAGGCCTAGATGACACATGTGAGCTGGACCCTCAGAAGGACCCAGCACTTGCAGCGGACATTACCCGAGTAGACTACGCAAGTTAGCTAGATTAGTATCTATTTATCATTCTGTCCTGTTGGATACACTTGTACTTTTTGGAGATTGTTATTCTAGATTTGTAGAGTTGTTTATCTTAGACATTTAGCTATCTCTCTATCTTGGATTTATCATCTGTGGATTCTGTGATTTTATCTATTCTATCTTATCGTACTTTCTTCCTTAGTTGTGATTGAGTTGTACTTTACTATGTCACCTCTATTCGGAGTGTATATACTGTACAGGTACCTTATAATTGTTAGATGTATGTGACCTAGGACAGCATTCTATCGTCGACACTGCGGCGTAGGCTGGACGTAACTACTTCTCGTGCCCCTACACTGGGTGCGGGTCGTGACAGTATTCTATACATCCAGGTGCCAATAAGATGTATAGGGATCTGAGAGAGCACGCCTGGTGGTATGGGATGAAGCGAGAGATAGCTCGCTTCGTAGCCAGATGTTTGGTCTGTCAGCAGGTCAAGATAGAGAGGCAGAGGCCAGGAGGTTTATTGCAGCCATTGTCCATTCCAGAGTGGAAGTGGGAGCACATCATGATGGACTTGTTTCTAGATTGCCACGTACACCAGAAGAAAAAGATACGATTTGGGTCATCGTAGACAGGATGACCAAATTGGCCTATTTTTTGCCAATTAAAGTGGGTACGCCTACTGAGATGCTAGCAGAGATGTATATACGGTAGATTATCAGGATTTATGGAGTTCCAGTGAGCATTGTCTCGGATCGGGATAGTCGCTTTACTTTCCATTTCTGGCGGAGTCTGCAGACTAGTTTGGGCACTCAGCTCAAGTTTAGTACTACATACCACCCTCAGACGGACGGACAGTCAGATAAGATTATTCAGACACTCGAGGACATGTTGTGGACTTGTGTCTTGGATTTTGGAGGATCCTGGGAGGATCACCTGCACTTAGTGGAGTTTGCATACAACAACAGTTTTCAGGCCAGCATTGAGATGTCACCATTCGAGGCACTATATGGGCACAGATGTCGTACACCCTTATCTTGGAATAATGTTCGAGAGCGAGCTTTATTGGGACCTGAGATTGTTGTAGATGCAACCGAGAAGGTGAAGCTCATCAAAGACCGGATTCGCGTAGCGCAGGATAGACATCGACACTGGGCCGATAGCCACCATACCTTTGGAGTTTGAGGTACAGTTTAGAGATAGGATTAGAACTAGGAGTTGTTTTGTTTGTGATTTTGTTTGATCATGTTTGAATATATTAGTAATTGAGACCTTGTTTGTGATTAGATTGGAGATCTAGTTTTCTTGAGGATATCTCCGACACGTGGTACGATACGTTTTGGTAGAGGTGGGAAGCTTAGACCGCGCTTCATTAGACCTTTCGTGATCAGCGAGAGAGTCGATGACGTGGCTTACATGCTAGACTTGCCACCTGCACTAGTAGGAGTCCATAACGCATTCCACGTGTCGCAGCTGAGACGGTATGTGGCAGATCTTAGCCATGTACTCGATCACTCCGAGATTGAGATGGGACCTACTCTTAGCTATCCAGAGCAGTCTGTGGAGATTCTGGATCGACGAGAGAAGGTTCTGAGAAACTAGGTGATACCATTGGTTCGCATCGCATGGAGGCATCATTCTCTAGGAGAGTCTACCTGGGAGCGGGAGGATGAGATGCGCGAGCGATACCCATATCTTTTTGGACCTTGAGGTATGATTGTTTATCCTTCTCATCAGTTCAGTTTTGCCTTTCAATTTCGAGAACGAAATTCTTTTAAGGAGGATAGATTTGTCACTACCACATTTTGGTCTTGAGGGTATTTCGGTCATTTTGATTTTTGTGAATTATTTTATTAATTATTGCATTGGTGTGGTAAATTTTGACTTTTGCGAGTTGTGACTTTAGAGACTAGCCTAGAGTTTGACTTTGACTTTAGTGACTTAGTTAGCATGGTGTGGGACACTAATGTGACTTAAGTTAGTCTTAGTTGACTTAAGTGTGGCTAGGGTTCATAAGAGGATTGGGAGAGTTAGGTATTTTGGACTTATAGCTAAGGGGTTGTGCTAGCTAGCTTATGAACTTAGGCTCAAGCTCATTTACATGAAACACTAACCCTAGTCCCCCATATGGCCGGCCACCACAGTCCATTTCTAACCTAATTTCAGCCTATATAATATCTCCTCACAACCACTTGCCTCTTTTAGAAACTTCCCGTTAGAAAACCCTAATTTCTATACTCTTTCATCATTTCTCCACCAAATTGATTCCAACCTTATGCATTGGAATCCAAATATGGAGTAGAAGGAGAAGGAGGCTAGCTTGCAATGAGGAGAGCTCATTGGAACATGGCTTAAGGAAGAAGACTTCACTATTTGGGGCTTTTTCTTGGAGATTGGATCCCTATAGGTAATTCCTATAAATTACCCTAAATTCCTGATTTTATTCCATAGATGCATCCATCTAGGTGTCCCCTAGCTGTCGAAAAAGTTTGGTAGAAATTTGTGTTGATTTTGTGTCCGTATCGGACACGTATCTGTGTGTATGAGTAGGTGTTTGATGAAATGCCCAAGAGAGGTTTTATTTCTGTTTTTCTAAAACTATTTAAACAAATTTGTAGATCTATATGTATACTTTGATTTTTGTGAAGGATTGTATGTGTTTTCGTGTCTGTGTCATGTCCATGAGCAACTGGACACGCTCACGCGCGAGCCGTGCCCATGCCCTGCTACTCGGGTTCTCTGTAGGACACGACACAGCACTTGGGGACACGACACTTAGTGTGCGGCTAGGGCTAGTGACTGACACGACGCCCCTAAAGTGTCAGGTTGTATCGTGTCGAGTCGGACACGTACTAGCCACTGCATTGAACCACACATGCACACACACACGCACAACTGATACGTGCACTGTGTCACGCCAACACGTGTCGTAACATTGTGTCAGGCTACTGGACACGTAACAATACACCCCCTCTACCCTCTGACACGAGCACGAGGGCTGAGGTATCATGTGTCGTGTCCACGATGACACAAACCTACTGTACGATGATTCTGATACACTGTGTGCACTCTGTGTTTCTAATTGATTGGACATGTTCGTGTCCACTTGGTAGGACACGAACACCCCCCAGACACGTATGCACATGTGTGACACCTGTGCATATACTGATTTAATATTTAATTGAATTTCATTCAAATTTGGGTTTTCCCTATTGGGATGAACTGAAAATTGGGTATATAGCTGTTAAACTGAGTTTTGAGGCTCGAATTTGAGATGCAATGTTATTTCATATATGGTATTATGACTGATATATGATGATTCATGTTTAGGTTGTATGTTTAGTTTTCATTTGGCAATTGGGTTGATTTTCAAAGGACTAATACTCACTGATAACTTGAAAACTGAATAGGGATAATGGCATGGGGTTATACCTATATATATGAGTGTAGTTTGAATGAGATAACACGTCCTGAGACACCCTATCACTGCTGTACAAAATCTGAGAATACACACACATATTCACTACTTGACTGAAATATGAGAATACGCACACACACATATTACATTGTTGACTAAAATCTGAGAATACACACACACACACTATGTAACTGACACACACACACTCCATGTCACCCTCACTATCACTCTCATCTATCTATACATACACACAAAAATATTACTGCTAGACTTAAACCTGGGAACACTACAAACACATCCTACCACACTCCATGTCACTCTCATCTATCTATACACACACACACAAAAATTACTGCTGAAACTGAACCTTATGCAACACACACACAGAGTTGACACTATACATCATCTCACCTCTCTATCTCTCTATTATATATACATGTAATATATATGTTGGTATGATGTATGTATGTAGGTAATTTTATATATATATATATATATATATATATATATATATATATATATATATATATATATATATATATATAAATATATATATATATATATATATATATATATATATATATAGCTTCCTATGGATATATTGTATGAATATATGCTAAATTGATTATAGGCATATAGCCTATACTTGATAGCCTATATATGATTTCCTATGTGTATGCCTATATACATTGATAGCCTACATACATTGAGTATATATATATATATATATATATATATATATATATATATATATATATATATATATATATAAATAAATATATATATATATATATATATATATATATATATATATATATAATATATATATATATATAATATGTATTGATGACTTGTGTAGCTTTGAGATTGTGTGTGAGTGCTAGCCTAGGCTTGGTTAGGCTTAGTGAGACTTGATTGGACTAGGATTGGCCTAGTTGACCTAGTTTGACTAGTGAAATTGACTATAGTTGACCAAGAGTTGACTTTAGTCTAGAATGACCTAGAATTTATATAGAATGCATTGTAAAGTTTAATACTACCATTCTGGACAAATTGTGACCTGTGTTTCTCTAAATAGGACACATCTACTCTGTCTGGACATATATACTCATCGGATACTCAGGATACCAGGCGAGTACATTCTCTGACCATTTCATACTTGATAGGATTTACATTTATGCTCTATATTACTGTACTTGATGCTGTCATGTTGTTAACACGGATTGGTACTATATGGATCCCTTCATGAGATGTTATCCCCCTCGGGAGCATCGGATTACGGTATGTCATGTGCGTTTTACTTTCATCATGTACTCCGGTGCTTTCACCATTCATGTGCACTCTTGTGATTCATGTACTCTCATGTTCACAGAGCCCCTCATGTATACTTCATATGCACCCATTTATGGACCCCCATGTGAAATTATGTACAATAACATAACTTGTCTGTATCCTTGTGTATTGATTGGAGTATGGGGAGTATAAATGGTCATGTGAACAATTCCAAAGTAGTGTAATCATGTGCAAACTCTTAGAATAATTATGTGCAAATTCAAGCCGTTCACATGTCTATCTTGTACTCTACATTACTAGACATTGTTAGCTATTTACTTATAGTAGATATTTCTTTACAGTCATCTATTTTACTTCATATATTCTCCAGCGTTTCATGTATGTTACTCTATAGAATATTTATATCCTGTCATATTATGAAGGGCGTGAGATGTATTGTGCTCGTTCCTGTCCTGACTGGACCCATTGAAATATTACAGATGACATTGAAGAGTTTTGTCCTACATACTTCAGAGCAGGCCTAGATGACACCTGTGAGCTGGACTCCCAGGAGGACCCAGCCCTTGCAGAGGACATTACCCCAGTAGTTTAGGCTAGTTAGCTAGACTAGTTATCTTACTTATTGTCTTATCTTATTTTGGATACATTATGTACTTATTTGGAGATTTTTGTTATTCTGAATGTTGTGGAGATGCTATCTTAGACTCTTAGACTTCTTCTCTTATTGTATTTCATTTGGCGACTTTCATATCTATCTATCTTATCTTAATTCTACCTTAGCTGTGATTGAGTTGTACATTTCTATATTGTCCTCCATTCGGAGCGTATGTATTGTACATGTACCTTATAATTGTTAGATGTATGTGACCTAGGACAGCGTTCTACCGCCGATATTGCGGTATAGGCTGGATGTACCCACTTCTCGTGCCCCTACACTGGGTGCGGGTCGTGACATCTTTCTCGTTGCCTAAGGGCCAATTTTATGTTTGTATCTGATAATAAGTAAAGCATGTAAATCTCATAGCCAACGTATAAAGCATACAGTTATCACCCTTTGGTGATTCTTACCCACGGTCGTGTACCCATCCATGTACATTTATAATACTTACTCAGCCTGCACAAGATATTGTTAGAAACAATATCATGATTCAATATAATTATCACCGTTTCAGGTGATTCTTACCAACAGCCGACATCCTTCCTTGTATTTGAGTAATAACTTACTCTGCCTGCATAGGACATCATTAGCACTGGACCTATCTATATAAAGGTTACTGACGATACGCCATCTTGGACCATCTTACAGGTATACGGTGCCCCTTATAGTGCGGGTAGCTAGCCCCACTGAAGGTCCCGTATACCGTGCTACTACTTCAGCACTGTGCTACTACTTCGACACCGATTTTCCCTAGGACGAATCGGTTTCTAAGGCCCAGGAATACCGTTCGGGAAACCACCTTGTCGACAAATTGTCCATGACCATGCAGTTATATGCAACTTATCTAAGAAGAAAATATATAATGCATGATGAGGAAAA
The DNA here is from genome assembly GCA_029216955.1 of Iris pallida. NCBI lineage: Eukaryota > Viridiplantae > Streptophyta > Magnoliopsida > Asparagales > Iridaceae > Iris > Iris pallida. The sequence goes on from JANAVB010029216.1 coordinate 6,789,914, forward strand.
CTAAATAATAACCTATCATTCTCATTCATATTGCCATCTTTCCTTGAGCCAACGCTCACGTTATCATCTGCCCAATCCAGGGTCTTAGGAAAATATACATTCTACATCGGCACAGAATAATAGAATGTGATTACCTAAACCCTTTCTCACATCTTTAATTCTATACATCTTTCCAACCAAACTCAATGTACTCACCGCCCAATTCCTGGAACTTAGCATCCGTTTAGCATACATTCGTTCGGACATAATTCAAGCATACTCACTACCCAATTCTTGGGTCTTAACACATGTGTTACTATCTATTCATCGAGCTAAGGCTCGATATACTCACCGCCCAAGTATTTGGGACTTTGCTTCACATGTCATGTATTTCATCGCAACATCGTACAAGCATACAATTCATCTAGCAATAACAGTTTACGTTCAGGTGATTAAATATCTTTTATTATCTTTCTGAATTCCATGCAAGGTGTTATTGAGCAACTCAATAAGAAACATAGCATACTATCCTTTATTTTAAGCGTGAAGCTAAAGGATCATCGAAGGGTTCAACACTACTCACATTTATAAAACGATTCCTGCCACGATCGTATAGCCTTCCAGGCGATCCTTTGCATATTTCCAAGTCCAACAAGGCTGCATCAAACCAACCATCCATCATAAGGCATCTTGTGGGTCAGGGCACTACATCCCATGTTAATGTGCATGGTCCATAACCCTCCCAGGAGTCTGCCCGAGTCCAACAGATGGTAGAGTCTCTCAGTGACGAGCTGCTACGACGGATCTAGGAGCATCCCAGTCTCAACACCATACAGACGATGCTGCGCTCCTAGCACAATTGGATGCGCTCGACCGCAGCATTATGGAGCTCAAGGTTATGACTGAGAGGACAGAGCGGGGCGTCACTGATCTTAGAGCGTCGACAGAGCACAGCGTGACGAATCTGCAGGCATCACAGCTGTCCATGGGTGAGAGGCTGACGTTGATACAGGATTCGATGGTTGATAGCAGTACGAGGCTGTTATCTTCCATGGATTCATACCACCAGCGACTAGCAGCGTTGGAGCATTATTGTCCTCCGGGTGCGCCTTCATCATCGTTGACTCCGCTGGCGTCACTGCCTCCTTTATCGATACCGACTCCACCGACGTCACTACCTTCTTCATCGGTGACGATTTCACGGGAGGAGTACGAGATGTTTCTATCAATGAGGCGTAGCGGTGCCCCTCTTCCTCTAGATCCGCAATAGTCCGAGTTAGGACTGTTTGATGAGTTGATATTTTAGTGTTTGTTTGTGTTGATTATTTGTTTGTGTGTAGACTTTTAATATTGGTTGTGTAAACTTTGGATATTGGTTGGTTGGTTGTAGATTTGGTATTGGTTATTTAAACTTTGGATATTGGTTGGTTGTAAATTTTGAGTATTGGTTGTAGAGTATTTGGATATTTTGTGTTATACTGTTGTGATTTACATTTTGTGTTATACTCTTGTGATTTACCGGTGTTGAGTGTTCCACCGAAGGGGTCGGCGAACCCAGGGAGAAAATATGTGCTTATGTGCACTTATTGTTATTTATTAAACTGCAGGAAGAGAATGTGATTCTGTGGAGAAAATGACATTCTGTAAAAAAAATTATTTTTTTGGCAAATTTAGCGACGCTTACCGACGCAGACTTATATCGGTAAACATCGGTGATTAGCGACTCTGAGTCGCTAAACGTCGCTAATATCAGCAGGTATACCGACGCCTACCGACGTAATACCGCGTCGGTAAACGTCGGTACGAGTCGGTAAACGTCGGTAAATGTTCCATAATTTTTCGTCATTTATAGAATCGATAAACGACGGTAAGTATTGAAATTGCGTCGCTAAATGTTCCAGGAGTTACCGACGTTGGCCGTCGTAATAAACGTCGCTCTATTACCGACGGTAAGCGCCGGTAAGAGCTATGATTAGCGACGTTTTTCCATGTTAGCGACTAGGCTTTTCTCGACAACCATAAAACGTCGTTAAATACGTCGAAAATTAGACTTAGCGACGTTTTCATCCATTTTACCGACGTTTTTGGGAGTTGCTAAAAGGTAATATTCTGTTAGTGATGGTTCTAGGTTGAACCGGGTCCACGGCAGGTCTCACAAGGTACCAAAAAAGAGAGCCAAATTACAACATGTCCAAATTTAGCAAGTTATAAGTCAAAATAAGGAAATAAATATGAAAAGTTCAACAGCTATGTCAGATTCAGAATCCAATGGCTGGATCGACGGAACGATATATGTTCAAAGAGTTTCAAACTTGAAAAGTTAGTTTGTAACCTCCGACATTGGGTTTGGATTTTGATCCATCAAACGATTGAATTAAGGGGGCGTTTGACGAGAAAAGTTCTTATATAGCCGAAAAAATTTAGGATTGGAATACTATTTCTACGTTTGGTTTATCTAATTAAAATTTATTCACAGTAATAATGAATACCCGGATAAATTATATACCCATGAAACATAGGAAACCTATTCCCTAACAAATAGGTGCGTATTTTATTTGTTATATGAGAATAACTTAGGCTTTTTCTAAGGGCACCACACATTTTACTTGGGGGCAGCCCCAAATTGTTTGTAAATATTACAAGTTTGCCATCAGTTTTTTTTACTTGGGGGCACCCCAAATTTGGTATAAAATCCAACTTTTCTATTTTTTTCCTGTCTTCCATCCTCTACTCTTTTGTCTCTCCCTCAACTCTTTTCTTCTCTTCCTCCCCATTTTAGGTCATAGAATAAAACCTAGCCAAAAGATTTCTCCAACCTACATTTTAGGAAGATTGTTGGAGAAATATCTAGTAATAGCATCAATGACTTCTCTCATTTATTGGTAAGTCATCGAATTAATATTTTTTTAATGTTTTAAACATGAATTTCACATATAAAAGTTGAATTATGTGTTTAATGTAAAAAAAATTGAACATGGAACAACCCGGATCATCAAATGTTGTATACTCACTTCCCGTAACGTCCGAAGAACACTTTGATGCATCGGAAGCCCTCTTGGTAACTAAATTTTAACTTTTTATCGGGTGAAAAATCGGGTTGTGACACAGAGGACTGTCACCTCTCTGGCAGTCCCGATCATAGATTAGGACAGCCAGAGAGGTGGCAGTCCTTCACAATATGTAGGACTGCCAGCAATCCTGGCAGTCCTACTGTAGTGAAGGACTGCCACCTCTCTGGCAGTCCTATTTAATTGCATATATTTACCTATTTGTTTTTATGCAATTGTTTAATTTTATTAACTTTTAAGTTCTATTGTAGGACTTGAGATCTTCCGATTTTGCGGTACCTGTTCCAATTGCAGTCGATGTAGGTCATTTATTCTGGACCGACCTTTGGTTTGAATCAAGCGACGGTACGGTACATTGGTGTCGAGAAGTTGGACGGAAAAATGTCATAGTTCTAGTGATATCCGGATCAGCCCGAAATTCGCCCGGGATGACAAACTGTGATGGTTGGCTTTGAAAGAGGTAGTTATGATGACAAAGACGGATGGAGACAGGTGAGGCAGGAGCTGTACGAGGAGTTAGTGACTCGTCTTTTATTCTACTCCCGTATCCTAAACGAAGAAACAGTTGCAAGTTTGTTGTTAAGTATCCCTTGCACCGACAATGTTACCGAAAAAGACCACTGCATGTCAGTCCCGTCTGCCGACTATTTATTTGCAAATAATTACATGATACCTGTTGTACTTATCTCGTCGGGTATTAGTAATACATTCTTTCCGATGTGCGCTCCTCCGACGGACCACAAACATTCTAACCTATGTACTATAAGTCAAATCGGGGATCACTTCATCATACTAAAGATGATCGATCATTCTCCGATTCCTCTACCTTCAACAGTTTGGTACAAAAGAGCACAGGTCGAAGCCATCGCTTGGACCACACCTTTCGTTGATCAACATATCCAACATAATATCCAAATTATGACAACATAATATCCAAATTGGACCACACCTTTCGATCATTGGACCAAAGTGGATCAACACCTTTCGATCATTGGACCAACATAATATCCAAATTGGACCAAATTGGATCAACATATCAACATATCCAACATAATATCCAAATTGGACCACACCTTTCGTTGATCAACATATCCAACATAATATCCAAAAGATGATCGATCATTCTCCGATTCTCCGATTCCTCCATCTTTTGTTGATCAACATATCCAACATAATATCCAAATTATGACAATCAGACAAAATAATAACATAAATAACAACATATCCAACAAAATATCCAACTACATATAAGTTCGACATATCCAACAACATATCCAACAAAATATCCACTACAAAATATCCAACTACAAAATATCCAAAATATCCAACTACATATCATGTCGGGCCTTCGTACAAGACTCTAAATTATGCATGAAGGGGAACTCGACCACGTCTTTGATGCGCTCAAGCTCGTTGGCGACCGCGATATTAGTGTCACTTTAGCAACCTCTCCGGAGTGTCTTGTCCTAAATTGTGCAAGCCGCTCGGCATGATTTTGCTCTGGACAGCCTCCAATAAGCTTCCAAACGTCCAGGACACAGTTTTCTTTCCGTGACTCATAGCCCTAAGGATAAGATATGTCCTCTGTATATCGAACAACAGAAAAACATAACAATTATAAAATACATATATATATAGTATACTAAACTGGTAGCTTACAAACGTAATGTACATACCGAATTTTTTCATTTGTCATACGCAATGTGGTTCTCAAAAGAAATCAATATTGAGCAACCGGGCGGACTGACAGGAGGCTCAGAAGGACCAGTCTCCTCAGATGGAGCAGAACTGCCTTGACGTGATAGGAGTCGGTCAATTGGCATGTCATCGTCATCGGAAGAACGTGTAGGAGTAGGAGCTCGTTGCTTCGACTGAGCTTGGGGTGCCGGTGGCGGCGTCCCAGACCGACCTTGGGGCACCGGTTCGAAAATTGTAATCAGACGCTCGAGAGGACGTTCCTCGCGTTCCTTCCGCTTTGAAGCGGTGGGCCGTATTCTTTTGTTAACGGCCGGAGGGCTACAGGACAACGTATAATTATTAAATAATATAAACAAAAATAGGACTGTTACCCCCCCTCCCCCCCCCCCCCGGCGCATATGAGCAACATGCAGTTACCCCCCCCCCTCCATAAGAGCAACATACAGTTACCAACCGCCCCCCCCCATATGAGCAACATATAGTTACCAACCCTCCCCCCTCCACCCCCAGCCCCACCCCCAGATCTAATTACATTAGGATTGTTAGGCCTGTGGCAGTCCTAATGTAAAGTAGGACTGTCACAATCCCTGCAGCCCTCTTGTGAAAGAGAACTGCAGGTATTATGACAGTTCTACTTTACATTAGGACTGCCACAGGCCTGACAGTCCTAATGTAATCAGATCCGACTGTAGCAGTCGAACGGCCAAAAAGAGACGCTCGTTTGTCGTGTTCTAGGGTTAGGGTTTCAAGAAAAATGTGGGTTTGTCGTATTCAAAAATTCCATTCATGAACCCTAAAGACATTCTAAACCTAATTTATCAAAACTTTTTAGAGAATTAAAAATATTCTAGGATTTTGAATAGAATATAGAAATTTTTAGAAGAAATTAGGGAAGAATGTACCTAGATTATGATTGCTTCGACTTGCGTGTCATCTCTTCGAATCTAGGAATGTTATGTTGAAAAAATTTTGGTGGAGAAATGGGGAGTGGAGTGGTAGAGGAAAAGAAAGTAGGATTTTGGGAGAGGGAGAGAGAGAGAGATTTTCTTTTTTTTTTCTTTTGGTGGAGAGAGAGAGTAAAATGAGTTATAGGAAAGAATGGAGGGTTTGGAGGGTTGGACTGCCCCCAAACAAAATATGGGTGCTCCCAGCAAAATCTCCACCTGCTTGGGCTGCCCCCAAGTAAAAAATGTGGTGCCCTTAGAAAAAACATAAATTAAACAAAAGTTCACATATTTACAATTTTTGCCATCTAAGTTTTTGGAACGCATCCCGATTGGCGCTCTCTCTCTCTCTCTCTCACGATCGACCTCTCTCTCTCTCTCTCTCTCTCTCACGATCGACCTCTCTCTCTCTCTCTCTCTCTCTCTCTCTGCCACACTCTGGCTCTCTCTGACCAGAAGGAGAGGTTCTGCCTCGAGGTCGTGAGGCTCAGCCTCAACGCCGTCATCACGGGGAGCAGGGGTTTCGATGCCTCCAGGAGGAGCAGCAAGGGGACGGCTCGGAACCATCAGTTGTCATGCCCCTTGTGCATAGTTTAGGTTGGCTCCAGAGGCGCGGGAGGATGTGCAGCCGTGGTCTTCAGCGTCGACGAAGGCAATGCAGAGCCTCGGTGCCGGGGCGACGACGGAAACCGATGTCGCACGAGGGTCGACCGCGGAGCCCAAGCGGTGGAGGTAGAGTGGCGAGGAGGACGCAGTCGTTCATTCGCGAGAGTTGACACTTGACGACATGAAGGTGGTGGTGTGCCTGAAGGATAGGCAGGCAATTTAAGAGAGCTATAGGGGAGTGGTGATTTCTTTAGGAGATGAGAAGAGTGGTCGTTCACAGAAGAGAATACTTCATCCATTTAGGAGATCTAGTGGACATTTCTAGAACTTTAACTCAATTGGCATTGGAAAAATGGACGTTTAAGCAAACACCCATCCCCCAAATTTTATATTTTTTTTGGCTTTTTATAAAGGCACTGCCCTTTTTGATCAGGGCTAGCCCGTATTGGGGCTAGCCTAATTTTTTTGGGTTTTACTCAGGATAGCCCATTTATTTGATCAGAGGGCTGTCCCAAGTAATCTCGCCCTCCCCCCCCCCCCCCCCCCCCGAACACAAACTTCCCTCTTCTTCCTCAAGAACCGTAAGAACCCTAACTTCCCTCTTCTTCTTCCTTCTAAGCCCTAACACTGACTCCATTCTCCACCACTCGGCGAGCAGCTTCATCATCTTCCTCTTCTTTCCCACATCCTCTTCTCTCTTCCAAGAGAACGATGGCCCCGAAACCTTCCTCGCAAAAAGGTACAAAATCTTCCTCCATTTCTTTCGAAAACTGTAGAAATTATCTGAGACAATTGAAGGATCAATTACATTCGTTATTTCCATACTATATTCGAACCGTAGCAAATGTGTTTGCCAAAATTTGGCGTCGGCCAGGACTGTCCCAGTCTTCTGGCAGTCCTGACTGTATGTTGGACTGCTAGAAGAATGAGCAGTCCATTGGCATAACATGTGCAGCGAAGGACTGTCCATTTTTCTGGCAGTCCTGACTGTATGTTGGACTGCCAGAAAAATGAGCAGTCCATTTGGCATAACATATGGAACAATGGACTGCCCACTTTTCTGGCAGTCCTGACTCAATGTTGGACTGCCAGGATAATGAGCAGTCCATTAGCATAACATGTGTGACAATGGACTGCCCAAATTTCTGGCAGTCCAACATAAAGTTAGGACTGCCAGAAAAGTGGGCAGTCCTTTCTTACACATGATGTGAGTTAGAACTGTCCTCTTTTCTGGCAGTCCTAACTGCATCTTGGACTGCCAGAAATATGGGCAGTCTTTAGTTACACATGTCCTGAGCCAGGGCTGCCCATTCAAATTGGCAGTCCATTATACACTGAGGACTGGTTGAATATTGGGCAGCCTAATGTTTGTACTAGTGGAACAGCAACATTTATGGGCATGCCTTACATTTTAATATGTAATTAATATTCAATAATAGTCATGAAAATGAGACAAAGGAGAAGGATGTTGTGGCTAGGACCGAAAGAAAATGTCCTACCGCATCAGATCGCAAGGCACGTGAAGATGGTAGAAATGTCAAAAAGGGCTATCAATCAGAGAACCCTGAACCAGCCTCAGAAACAAGAACACGTGGAACGAAACGTGTTGCAAGGCAGTTCTACGAAAGCGGCGGCGACTCGTCGTGATGATTCCTCCGATGATGATGATGTACCTATTGCCCGAATGAGAGATGACGCTGGATCGGGTCCTTCTCAAGTACCCGAGGAAGAGGAAGAGGAAGATACGGGCCCAGTTGGTTGCTCAATTTTGAAGTCAATCGAGAACCACATTTGTTATGAAATATGGAAGGATCTGGTAAGTTACTTACCTTTTATATAGATTAACTATTCGAAATAATAGATATATATAATATTAGATCTTTGTTTTTTTTATTTGCAGAAAAGCTCACGCCTTTTGAGGGTAATAAACCATGCGAAGATGTGTAGTACGTGGGGATTTGATGAGTTGAAAGAGAGTATGAAGGAAAAAATCATCCCTACCGGATTGCAGTATTTGGCAAAATACTCGTATCATATATTGGACCACGTAATGATTTCTGCATTTGTGGAGCGCTGGCATCCAGAAACTAACAGCTTCCATCTCGCAGACGGAGAGTTAACAATCACCCTCGATGATGTCCACCACATTTTAGGGCTTAGAGTTGATGGTCGTCAAATGTCGATGGACTATTCCGTGTGCGACTTCGACCTGTATGATGAGATGGTGGATTTGGTTTCCAATTGTCTCGGTGTCGAGTCCAAGACTTTTGTCACAATCTCGAAATTTAAGAAGTCTTATGGAGTTCCTTTAAGTTTTTTGAGGAATACTTTCAATGATGATGTCGACGACAACAATGGTAATGACGACTTCGTGGCCCGTGGATACATGCAGTTCATCCTAGGAGCCGTCGGCATTACAGATAAGTCCGGGACAACGATACATGCAAAATATCTAAACAATTTTACGGACTTGAACGTTGTGGATGAAATATCATTCGGAAGTGGTATACTAGCACACCTCTACCGCGAACTAGGTACTGCATCTCGAGTCGAGTCGAAGACAATAGCTGGTTGTCAAACACTGCTCCATGTAAGCAAACCCTAGCATACTGTGTCTATAGAATTGTATAAAATTATGTCGATAACGATAACATTGTTATATTTTACATTTTCAGGCGTAGATATATGAGCATTTTCCGACGCTCAATAGGGCTACTCTTAATCGAAATTATGATGAGCAGATGCCCAGGATGTGTAGGTGGAGGCTGGCTAAGATAGATACCAGACATCCACATACGTTGGCTACCCTTCGTGTTGCTCTAGAAGATCTGAGGGCAAAGGAGGTGAAACAATAGTAACTTGAACTAGCATTTACTTACCACTCTAGTATTCCACATTAATTAGTAACTCATTAAGTAATGAATGCATGTTGTAGATTATTTGGCATCCATATAAGGATCTGCGAAATAGCACTCGTCCTGTGCAACCAGTTACACTATTTAGAGGACCGATGTTTTGTCATGAAATTGAGGAGCCTCACATCCCAGATAGAGTGCTTCGTCAGTTTGGTTACGTACAGACTATCCCGAGCACGTTGAAATTGAGAACCGCTGCAAAAGGGAAGAAACCGTCGACCTATGTACCGCCAGACTACCCTTGGGCTATGGATTTTTTTACTGAGTGGCAACAACATCTTGTCGGTGAAACCATACGAACTGCGGCGGTGGAGATATGGGATTGTAGTGAGGACTATATGGAATACTATGGGAATGCCGGACATGGTATGATGTTGAATCCTGATAAGAGAAGTACGAAAAATGCCGATAGCAGCACCCTTACCTTCCAAGTCAGCACTATATGATGCATTGCAGAAGATGGTTAGTATAGTTTGTTTAATTAACCCATGTTGTGGTAAATTGTTGGTTCCTAAAATTATGATATGTATTCATGCAGGCTTCGAAAGTGAAGAAATTAGGGGAAAAATCTAATCCAATGCAAGGGAGAGAATTACGAAGATGTTGGTACCCAGATGCAAAACATCGCAGCTGATTACCTATTTATCGATGAGCGACGCACGAAGATGCGTCATGATACTGAATGACTATGTAGTTTGTATAAGGTTGAATGTATTTGGTAGTTAGGGTGAACGACCGAGGAAGTGACTTGCAAAACTTTTCTAATTGGTTGAACACTTGTCTGTGTCAACAATTTTAAATTGGTTGAACACTTGTTTGCGTATTTTGTGAATGTTACCTTGCTGTGAATGTTATCTTGCGTATTATGTGAATGTTACCTTGCAAGTTTGCGTATTATGTGAATGTTATCTTGTGTATTACGTGAATGTTACCTTGCTCTTAGAACTTGCTGTTTGTATGTGGACTGCCCAGTTCCTGGGCAGTCCATGCTCACAGCAAGTTATAATAAGGACTGCCCAGTTTCCTGGCAGTCCAAATACATATATGGACTGCCAGAAAACAGGGCAGTCCTTATCATAACTTGCTGTGAGCATGGACTGCCCAGGAACTGGACAGTCCACATACAAACAGCAAGTTCTAATAAGGACTGCCCAGTTTCCTGGCAGTCCACATATATATTTGGACTGCCAGAAAACTGGGCAGTCCTTATCATAACTTGCTGTGAGCATGGACTGCCCAGAAACTGGGCAGTCCACATACAAACAACAAGTTCTAATAAGGACTGCCCAGTTTTCTGGCAGTCCACATATGTATTTGGACTGCCAGGAAACTGGGCAGTCCTTATCATAACTTGCTGTGAGCATGGACTGCCCAGGAACTGGGCAGTCCATGCTCACAGCAAGTTCTAATAAGGACTGCCCAGTTTCTTGGCAATCCACTTATGTATTTGGACTGCCAGAAAACTGGGCAGTCCTTATCATAACTTGCTGTGAGCATGGACTGCCCAGAAACTGGGCAGTCCACATACAAACAGCAAGTTCTAATAAGATACAAAATGCTACGCTTTGTCAGTAAGATACAAAATGCAACGCTGCTAATCAGTAAGATACAAAATACACATAGATACTCAGTAAGATACAAAATGTCAAGTATACAGCTGTCTATGCAAAATGTTACGCTTTGTCAACTATACATGAGTCTATGCAAAATGTTACACTTTGTCAACTATACATGAGTCTATGCAAAATAGTTACGCTTCGTCAACTAAACATCAGTCAATTAATACATCATAGTGTCCCTCCGGCCTTGGTATAGGTTCCACGAAGTTTGTAATTTTCTTGTAAACATTTATTGCATCTTCGTAGGGTGTTACCCAAGCGAGGGATTCAACCGGTGCATGTTTCCACCAAAGTGACGCAGGGGGAGGAATAGGAGAGTGCCCAATCAACCGCAGGGATAACAAAGTGATCTCCGACGAGTCCAATTGTATTTAGATTGGATATACTGTAGTCCTTCGGAGGAGCGCACATTGGAAAAAACGTGTTGTTGTTGTGCTTGGAAAAAACGATAATTGGGATCTTGTAATTGTTAGCGAATAGATACGCAACAGAAGGTATGTCCAGGTAATGCTCTGGTCCAGTAGTCTGGGTGTCGCATGGAATGCTTGTCAACAGTTCGCCAACATGTTCTTGCCCAAGTATTTTGCTATAGAATGAAAGACGAGACTCCAGCTCAAAATATAGCTCAGCTCTAACTTGTCTCCATCCGTCTTTAGCGGGGTAGCCTAGATGCCGCGCAAGCACATGATATCCACAATGTCCGTCTTTGGGCACATCATCAATAGACCAAATATATTCCCGCTATGCCGGGCACAAAAGCACCAATGTACGCATCGAGTGTGTTTGCAGCACTCGTATTCTGTTTCTTTCTACGAGTATGGAGCTTCTCCTTCCTCTTTGGAACGGCTAGAATTTGCACGCTTCTTTCAACGTGCTCAAAGAGAGAGGCTTCTCGCTTAGTAGACTCGAGCTTCTTCTTTTGTGTTCTTGTAAGTCTTTTTGGCGGTCTACCTTTCGGAGCAATGATAGAAGATGGCTCCTGTAGACGACTACTTGCCGGGTTGGCAAGTTCTTGGATCCCAAGCTCAATGGACTTCCTCTCAGGTCCTAGTGCTGCACACCATCTGGCATGAAAAAGTTTCAACTGTGGCATGGAAAAGAAATCATCTGGACTGTCCACCGTAGGCATGATCGACAACTGTCTCCAACGCTGATCAACGACCACTACTGGAATAGGTCTACATTGACGTCGATATTCGTTGATCTCGTATGCATAAGGGAGCCCGAGAGAATGTCGATGTGTACAACCACATACTTCGATATCTAAATCGACAGAATTCACACGACCAATCTCATCAAGTAGTAATGTCAATGCGTCGTGGGACGCCACGTGGATTAAATCAGACAAGAGATATTCTTTCTTATGTTGGTGTTTTACAATATTCAGGCTCATCTCAAATGAAGCCTTTATCTCGTTCATGACCGAATTGGTCATTAGATTGATTGATTGCCAAACGGAGACGAAACCACTGGCCGATGAGCGCAGATATCTTTTTAGTCTTGCATGTGAGCCTTCGACACGGTTGGTAGTGGTCGTGCCGTAGTGTTTCACCATATTCGTCCATGCCAAGACAAAATTTTCTTTATGTTCATCAAGCCAGGTGTCTTTGATATAAGATATACACGCCGGATTGCTCTGTTCCCATTGCTCTTTGAACATGTACCATGCTGCGTCAAATGTTTCCTTACTACTTGCTCGCCACACAAGAGTCCAACCGTTGTAGAAATCTTGAAGCGGTCCATGTCGAGTTTGCCGTCTACTTTCTCGAACTTCAGTTTGCATTGTGCTTGAATATTTCTGTTTATATGCCAAGTACATAGTAATCTACGAGCATGAGGAAATACGGTATTAATAGCATTCATCAATGCATATTCCCGATCGGTCACAAAAACAGACGGTTCTTTATGTCCACTGTAAAGTGTCTTCAGCTTTTCTAAAGCCCATGTATAGTCCTCTAATGTTTCGGTCCTCAAAAAACAAAAGGCAACTGAAAATGTCCTTCGGGTTGAAGTGAACCCAAAAATGTGAAGAACAGGCATCTTGAATTTATTAGTCTTGTACGTGCAATCAAGAACCAAAATATCGACGAAGGACCGTGCCAACTGTGTGCAATCCGGATGGGACCAAAACAGAGAAACGACTTCATTGCTCACCGGAAGTCTTCTTTGGTATTCCACATAATAATTTTCGGCGAGCGATTTCATCACTTGTTGCATCGTCATTCTTCCTTTTAGAGTACTCATTCTAGACCTCGCTAGTGCATTGTAAATTGTCCTCATAGTAGACTTGTTCCTATCATTCTTCTGAAGCAGCGCAGAATAAATTTCTTTTGGAGCAACTCCGGAAGCTGACAATTATGTAACTAATTTTTTCTCATCATCTTTCAATCTTCCGGCGTAGGTATGACCAGTTAGCATCTCCGGAATAGTATGATTGTGGATCCCATTACGTACCACAACTGTCCACTTCTCGCCAGTCTTGCACCCCAACACTAACTTGAATGGACAACCACATTTCCTTGAGCCTGAGTCTTTCTTACCAGATATTATTGGGAGAAGTTCACTTTTTTTCGATACACCCTAAACGTCCCACCTCTTTCACAGCCAATCTCTGCAGTTTGACGCTTCGGCCGACACCGTAGCGACCTTGAAGTTACAAGGGTTGTGTTTGTTTGCCTTCCAACTTCTCTGCACCATTCTAATGCTTCGGCGTAAGTTTTAAAGACAATATATGTCGAGAATTTATTGCTCAAATCTGTGCACATAGGAGATGGGGTGCCCTACAATAAATTTATAATTTTTTAAATACCTAAATCAATGACATAACCAAATACAATATCCAATTCAGGCTGTTAAACTAGACTGCCACAACATCTGGCAGTCCTGAGTACTTCATGGACTGCCAAATTGTGTGGCAGTCCAGTTGAATCGACTATCAACTTTAGGACTGCCACATTTCTAGGCAGTCCTTGAAGTATCTAGGACTGCCACAAAGTGAGGCAGTCCTTAAGTTCATACGTATTTAACTCGACTGTCATACTTTCTGGCAGTCCTAAGTACTTCATGGACTGTCAAAATGTGTGGCAGTCCAGTTGAATCCATTGTCAACTTTAGGACTGCCACGCTTCTGGGCAGTCCTTGAAGTATCTAGGACTGCCACAATGTGAGGCAGTCCTTAAGTTCATACGTATTTAACTCGACTGCCATACTTTCTGGCAGTCCTAAGTACTTCATGGACTGCCAAAATGTGTGGCAGTCCAGTTGAATCCATTGTCAACTTTAGGACTGTCACACTTCTGGGCAGTCCTTGAAGTATCTAGGACTGAGTCCTTAAGTTCATACGTATTTAACTCGACTGCCATACTTTCTGGCAGTCCTAAGTACTTCATGGACTGCCAAAATGTGTGGCAGTCCAGTTGAATCCATTATCAACTTTAGGACTGTCCACGTTTCTGGGCAGTCCTTGAAGTATCTAGGACTGCCAGAAAGTGAGGCAGTCCTTAAGTTCATACGTATTTAACTCGACTGCCATAATTGCTGGCAGTCCTAAGTACTTTATGGACTGCCATGCGATGTGGCAGTCCAATTGTCGACTATGAAAAAATGAAACTACGTCGGGGACCAACCACGGGTTCTTCGGAGAGAATGTCGTGTTCTTCGGAAGGACCGGGATGATCGATTGCTATATTTGATGTACCAATTTCTTCCATATTTTCTACATTATGAAAGAACATTCAAAAATTAGGAATCAACCGATTATTTAACAAACTTTGCAATATAGTAGTCGAAAATATACCGACTACTACGAAAATTCGTTGATAATTACTCTAGGGTTACAAAACAAGAAGATTTTTGTAGGGACAAGAGGAATCTCAATCTAGGGTTTAGAAGAAAAATTGAGAGGAAGAAGACAAAGAGAAGGGAAACAAAACAAGTGACTTTTATACCACCTATTGGGCTAGTCCCTAATAAATTTTTTCAATGGCAAACTTGTAATTAATACAAACTTACAAATGGACTAGCCCTGATAAAATTATGCAGTGCCTTTATAACTAGCCTTTTTTTTGTCACTTGACAACCACTAACATTTATTACATTATTATATTTTGATATATTTTGCAACTATCTCAATGTGAATGTTATCTACTTATCGATAGTGTATTATTATTTTTATTATACAATTTTTCACTCGATTATTTTTAACTTTTTTTTACTCGATTATCTTCATGTGAGTTTGAAGGATATTTTATTCCTAAAAATTTATTTATGGTACCAAACACATACATTTTATACACCTGAAAATAAATTATATATACCCGGAAATATAATATTATGTACTAAATGTGTTAATAAATAATCCAAAAAAATGATGTCTTGGAATAAAATTTCTGAAAATATAAATTTTTTGACTATATAGTATTCCGCATACCAAACGTCCCCTAAGTTATAAAATTTTACGGGGAGCAAGAAAGATATAACAGCTATGAAGAAGTGAAGACCGTTCGACGAAGTTACGACGAAGAAGTTATGGATCCTAACGACGACAAGAAAGAGTCGGATACGTGATCCAATGGTTGGATTGCAAAATCGATGCACGAAGTTATTGTTTCAAAACGTAAATTCTAAAATGAAATTCAAAGTCCCTTCGCTGAATCGCTGGTCACGACATGGTCTTCGTCAGATGCTCTGATGTTTGAAGAGAAGAAAAAATGGGAGAGTTGGGAAGTATTTTTTTCCTTTAAGAATGAAAGAAGTAAGATGGAGGAGAAGAACTGATGTAAAGCGTGTGTGAGATGGGTGAGCTCTGTGGGCCGCACAAAAGAGGAAGAGAGGAGCAATGATTTAGGCAAGGATTTTGTTGGGACAGACGATGCACACGGCAGGTGTGAAAAATATGTAGAAAATAAATTAATTGTACGGAATTATTTTTTAAGAAAAGTATTTTATGGAAAAAAAAATCTACGAAATTTATTTGGGTGTTTAATTGTCCTTATTTTTCAAAGAAAATAGTTATTTTTTATTATAGAAATTAATATTTTTCTATGGACTAGACTAGTTTTATTTTCCATCATTTTGGAGAAAAATATGGAATATATATATATATATATATATATATATATATATATATATATATATATATATATATATATTTGGAAAATAATTGCATTGAAAATATACGCTATCAAACACGACAATTGGTGAATTGATGAAAAAATTGTGACAAAATTTTTTTTCCAAAAAAAAAAAAGATCATTCAAATACAAACACAACTACTCTATACTACTCTTTTTGTGAAACACCAACCCACACACCTATATAGTAAAACAGAATATATATATATATATATATATATATATATATATATATATATATATATATATATATATATATATATATATATATATAACGGATCAAAAGTTATATATAAAGAACGGATCAAAAGTTATATATATATATATATATATATATATATATATATATATATATATATATATATATAGAACGGATCAAAGTTATATATATATATATATATATATATATATATATATATATATATATATATATATATATATATATATATATATATATATATATATGAGGCTCTATATATATATATATATATATATATATATATATATATATATATATAACTTTGATCCGTTCTATATATATATATATATATATATATATATATATATATATATATATATATATATATATATATATATATATATATAACTTTTGATCTGTTCTATATATATTGTTGGTGCTTTATTTACATGGAGAGAGCTTGCTCTCAACATGCCTTGTAAAATTATAGTCCAACATCGGAAATGCACCATGAGTTATCTCAACATATATACTTGGTTGTGTTGTTGAGAGATGCACATGGGGTGGTGACCCTAAGGAGGGAACCATGTGGATGATTTTACTAGGAGGTAAGAATAAGGCTCCAAGGATTAAGCATTAATGCTTTTGTCATTCTCTTGGATTAATTCCATTTGGAGCTAAGCCCCAACGGGGCTTAGCGACTCGGACTCGGACTCGGACTCGGGCTCAGGCTCATGGGCTCATGAGACGTAATGTGGCGTTTTGTTGGCGTACTTTGCACTGCTGCTGCTGCCGCATGGAGGGCTACGCTGACTGTACAGATTACAAATCAGTTATGGAAAGGATGAATCAATGCGATTAATTCAGATCCTATCTTTGTGGGATTTAAATTAATTTTGTTCCTATCTTTGTGGGATTTGAATTAATTCAGATCCTATCTTTGTGGGATTAGAATTAATTCGTTGCTATCTTTTTGTGGTTTGATTCAATCTTTCCATAACTGAAGAGGCGGCTAGGGTTTCCAGCCTCTCTCTATATATACTCTCTTCTGGCCTCCTTTGTGGCTACTACGAATATACAAGTTAGAAAAAGAGAAAGAGAGAGAGCTGCTGCCGCCATTGCAAGTCCATCCGAGGAGTCAGAACAGAGGTGACTTCGAGCGTTCCACAAGTTCTTCAACTTGCTGGTTCCTGGAAGCAGATCGTGTGGGACGAATCTTGCTTTGAGCAACGATGTTTTGACATCCTAGCAACTGTTCTTCATCTAATCTTTCTCTAGATTATTGTAACTCGTTCTGTCCCAATTGCAACACGTTTGCAAGGAAGAACGAGAGATCTTCTCTTTTCTATTTTCCTCCTCCATATTGTAATCGAGTTATTTGGTATTTGTATTTTCGTAGATCTTTGTTGCTTCTGTTTTACCATCTTTGATCAAGCCCCGGGACTAACAATCTCAAAGCAAGATCCGTGTAGATGGAAAACATTAATGCTTCGCTCCTCCAATCGGACTTCTGCAAGTTGGAAAAGTTCGATGGAGAGCACTATCAAGTCTGGAAGAGAAAGGTGTACCTAACTCTTCAACTAAAAGACGTTGATCATGTTCTGTTGGAGGAAGAACCCTCTGTTCCAGACACTGGATCTACTACCGCCATTAACGCGGCTACCAAACTCCAGGCCAAGTGGAGAAGGGAAAATAGCATCTGCAGGCTTCTCATCCTGAATGCTATGGAGAATTCCCTAGCAGAATCCTACTCAAAGAAGGAACTTGCCAGAGACATATGGGAGTCTGTGGAAAATCTGTATGAAGAAGACAAGAACAGGAGCAAAACGTTTGTGGTTGAAAAATATCACAAATTGTTCTTTGAGGACGAAAAGTCCATGCTGCCACAGGTGAAGGAATTTCTGAAGCTGTGTCAGAAACTGGAAGACGAAGAGATGCCCCTTCCCGACAAGTTTATCGTCGGAGGGATCGTCTCAAAACTTCCTGCTGGATGGAGTACCTTCTATGCAAGGATGCAAAGAAAGAAGCTAGACATTAGCTTGGGAGATCTACTGCAAGAGATCCATGTTGAGGACGAGATGCGTTTCCAACAGAAGGTGGACACTCTGTCCAAACAGTTGGCTAAAGCCAATTTTGTGCAGACAAGAGATCCCAAGGAGAAGCAGGAGGCTTCTCATCCCAAGAAGAATGACTTCACTAATCTAAAAGTGAAGGGTCCTTCTTTCAAGCAACAGAAGATTAAGTCCCACGTGACTTGTTACAATTGTGGCAAGAAAGGCCACTACAAGAGTGAATGCAGATCTAAGCCTAAACAATCAGAGAAATGTGAGCCTAATAAGGTTTCATTGGTTTCTAACTTTGTTGCTATGATCGCACAGGAGCCTAATAAGGTTTCATTGGTTTCTAACTTTGTTGCTATGATCGCACAGGTCACAAATGTAGGGGTTGACTCTGACTGGTGGATAGACACTGGTGCGACTTGCCATGTCTGTTCTGGCAAGGAATGGTTCGTCACGTACCAGCCGATATCTGAGAAGGTTGTCATGGCGAACCAGGCCCAAGCTGAAGTTCTGGGGATCGGGACCGTGGAACTGAAACTCACTTCTGGGAACACTCTGACGCTTCAAGGTGTGAAGCATATTCTGGCGATTGCCAAGAACCTGATCTCTGGGAGCCTGCTCTGCAACGCAGGCTTGAGGATGGACATCAATGCTGGTCAGATGGTGATGTCCAAGAAATGAACATACTTCGGGAAGACTTATCAAATCGAAGGAATGTTTAAAATTCAGCTTGTCAACCAGTTTGAAGACATTAATGCAGTTGTATTTTCTGATTATTCTCTTGAGTTGTGGCATAATAGACTAGGACATGTTCATTGTAAAAGAATTAACAAAATATCTAGTCTAGGACTTATCTCCAAATGTGGGGGTAAGGTGGAGAAGTGTGAAGTGTGTGCTCAGACGAAGATCACAAGGAAACCCTTTCATCGGGTCAATCGAAGCACAGATCTTCTGGAGTTGGTGCACTCAGATATCTGTGACTTCAAACATTTCTCCACGAAGGCCGGGATAAAGTATTTCATAACCTTCATCGACGACTTCTCAAAATACGCGTTCGTCTACTTGCTCAAGTCTAAAGACGAAGCCTTCGAGAAATTCAGAGAGTTCAGGGCCGAAGCTGAACGGCAGACTGGACAACAACTCAAGAGGTTAAGGAGTGATCGAGGTGGGGAGTACAGGTCTCATGAATTCGTATCGTTCTACAAAGAACATGGAATCATATGTGAGACTACTGCTCCATATTCTCCTCAATCCAACGGAAGTAGCGGAGAGGAAGAACAGAACGTTGACAGAAATGATGAACTCAATGCTGCTAACCGTGGGTCTTCCTAAATGCTACTGGGGAGAAGCTGCATTGACGGCCACTTTTATTCTAAATAGAGTGCCATATGCAACTTCGGACGTAACTCCTCATGAACTCTGGTTCAAAGTCAGACCAAACTTGAATGCCATTCGAGTGTGGGGGTGTCTGGCGTATGTGAAGCTCCCAGATCTGAAGATTCAGAAGCTAGGGACAAGGACTACGAAGGCGATCTTCTTGGGGTATGCCGAGAAGAGTGATGCTAGGAGATTTCTTGATATTGAGTCAAATCATATCATCGAATCTCGCGATGCTGAATACTTTGAAGAAAAGTTTGCAAAAGACAAAAACATTGTTCTTTCGAACATTCCGGAAAATGATGTAGGTGCAAATGAGACTGAAATCTCATATGGGCCAGTAGTCCAAGAAGAAGCTGTTGTTGAGGAAACAACTCTTGTACCAGAACTCGCAGAGCCGTCAGCTAAGAGAGCGAGGAGACCGAAAGATTTCAGAAATGACTTTGTCACCTATCATGTGGAAGCAGATTCGCTTACCTATGATAAGGCGATGAAGACCAGAGATGCTATCTTCTGGAAGGAGGCAGTGAATGACGAGTTTGACTCTATCACCTCCAATAACACATGGGTGTT
Source organism: Iris pallida (assembly GCA_029216955.1). Lineage (NCBI taxonomy): Eukaryota > Viridiplantae > Streptophyta > Magnoliopsida > Asparagales > Iridaceae > Iris > Iris pallida. The sequence continues at coordinate 6,810,084 of JANAVB010029216.1, forward strand.
GGTAGATCTACCTGAAGGAGAGAAGCCCATCGGATGTAAATGGATCTTCAAGAAGAAGATGAAGGCAGATGGAACTATTGACAAGTTCAAGGCCAGGCTGGTAGCTAAGGGATTTTCTCAGAAACAGGGGATAGACTACTTTGACACGTACGCTCCAGTAGCTCGGATGACCACCATCAGGATGTTAATCGCTCTAGCAGCTATACATAAGTTGGTGATACATCAGATGGATGTAAAGACCGCATTCCTGAATGGGGAGCTGACCGAAGAGATTTACATGCAACAGCCAGATAGATTTGTCGTCAAAGGTCTTGAAGACAAAGTCTGCAAGTTGGTAAAATCATTGTATGGTTTGAAGCAAGCTCCCAAGATGTGGCATGAGAAGTTTGACAAAGTTATTAGGTCAAACGGCTACAGAGTCAGCGAGACGGACAAATGTGTTTACACAAAGTTCGCTGATGGAAGAGGAGTCATCGTTTGTCTGTATGTGGACGACATGCTAATCCTAGGTACGGATATAGGCTGTGTCACAGAGACAAAGAAGTTTCTCGCAACCAAGTTCAGTATGAAGGACTTGGGGGATGCAGATGTCATCTTGGGCATAAAGATCATCCGGACAGACACTGGAGTAGCGCTGTCACAATCTCACTACATTGAGAAGATGCTCACACGCTATGGGTATAAGGATCTTCCAGGGATCGATACGCCATACATGTGTGATCAGAAGCTGAAGCCAAACTCAAGGGAAAGCGTCAGGCAGCTGGAGTATTCTAGCGTTATCGAAAGTTTGATGTACGCAACCACTGCCACAAGGCCTGACATAGCTTTCGCCGTGGGAATGCTGAGTCGGTTCACAAGCAACCCAGGGGTTGAGCACTGGAAAGCTGTGAAGCGGGTGATGAGATATCTCAAGAAGCTCAGACATATGCACTGCACTACAACGGGTATCCGACAGTAGTGGAAGGCTCCAGTGATGCTAGCTGGTGTTCAGAGGTGGAAAGCGAGAGGTCCACAGGTGGATATGTCTTTTCTTTGGGTGGAGCTGCTATATCGTGGAAGTCGAAGAAGCAGACTATACTCTCTCGTTCCTCCATGGAATCTGAATTCTATGCACTTGAAACTGCAGCAGATGAAGCAGAATGGCTTCGGGAGCTCATGTATGATCTTCCAGTGGTTGGGGCTCAGATACCGGCGATACCGATATACTGTGACAACCAGGCGACTGCGGCGGTGGCATCAAATGACCTCTTCAACAGAAAGAAGAGGACTGTGCGGTTGAAGCACAGGGCAGTACACGATCTTATCAAAAGAGGTGTAATTGCAGTGATTGATGTTCGGAGTCAGGAGAACCTGGCAGATCCGTTCACAAAGGGCCTCAAGCGCCAGTTGGTCGATGACACAGCTTGTAAAATGGGCTTGAAGGCATTCTGATAGTGTATCTTTGTAATCCTACCATAAAGTTTTATGCTATTAGTTCAAAGAGAAATCTACTAGGCATCTAACTTTTGGTTCAAAGGAGGATCACTGACTGGGAAACTATCAGGTAACAGTGGGTACTTGTTCTCTGGAACATGGAAGGGATATGGACCCATAACCACTGTTGTCTTCTATGTATTTTTTCTGCGGAAAAAAACAGATCCTGTGGAAGGTTGGCTTAAACGCCTTAATGAGTTCTCAGGCAGAGTGAATGCCTGGTGTGCTTTACAGGAAGCACGATAGAGCAGCACTACAAGGAGTGAAACTCCATGCTACAGTGGGATGACTCCACCATGAGGTTTCCAGGTAGGGATAATGCCTCGGCTTTGCAAGCCAAGTCATAGCGACGTAGCACCGCAAATAGGCAGGTAGCCAAATGCTGTATGACGTAATTAAAGAGTTGTAGACAGCACTACAAAGGGGAGGATGGCCCCATGTTACAGTGGTACGACACCACGATGAGGTACCCAGGTAGGGGTAAAGCCTCGGCATTGTAAGCCATGTCGTTGCGGCATAACACCGCAAGGAAGCCTTAGGCTTCATGCTGGGTAGTTTGGCACTACAAAGAGGCTTGTGACCTCATGCTACAGTAGTATGACACTACGATGAGGTTCCCAGGTAGGGGTAATGCCTCGGCTTCAGGCCATGTCATAGCGGCGTAGCACCGCAAGGAAGCGCAAGGCTTCATGCCATATCTCTTTAATAAAGAACTCACCTATAGTGTATGGAAAGAGATATCAGGCCGTCTCTTGAGGGTAAACTTGTAGACGCCCAAAATTATACACTGAAACCAGGCTGGCACAGGGCCTTTAATGTGCAGCCAGAAGCACACGTAACTACACTTTGTGAGTAGAAATAATTACAATTGTGGTGCAGAATTCAAGGCGTAGTCCATTCTTGTATCACATTGTTATTTAACCCATGCGGGAAGATTCAAGTCGTCAGCGACATCTATTCTAATGCAAAATGGACAGTTACTGTGGGGAACGCTCAACCCTGGACACATATATATGTTGTGATATGTGGGGAATTGTTGGTGCTTTCTTTACATTGAGAGAGCTTGCTCTCAACATGCCTTGTAAAATTATAGTCCCACATCGGAAATGCACCATGAGTTATCTCAACATATATACTTGGTTGTGTTGTTGAGAGATGCACATGGGGTGGTGACCCTAAGGAGGGAACCATGTGGGTGATTTTACTAGGAGGTAAGAATAAGGCTCCAAGGATTAAGCATTAATGCTTTTGTCATTCTCTTGGATTAATTCCATTTGGAGCTAAGTCCCAACGGGGCTTAGCGACTCGGACTCGGACTCGGGCTCATGAGACGTAATGTGGCGTTTTGTTGGCGCACTTTACACTTAGCACGTCAGCAGTCATGCGGCATGCGGCATGCGGCTCATATGCGGCCATGCGGCTCATGCGGCCCATGCGGTTCATGCGGCCATGCGGATCAAAAGTCCTCCTTAGAAAATCCCCTAAAAAATTTCTTCACTATCGGTCGTAATTTAATGTTAATATTAATGTTAACATTAATGTTAATATTAACATTAATATTAATGTTAATATTAATTTTAATGTTAATATTAATTTTTTTATTTTTATATTAATGTTAATGTTAATATTAATGTTAACATTAATATTAATTTTAATGTTAAGTTTAATGTTAATTTTAGTATTTAATGTTAATATTAACATTAATATTAATGTTAATATTAATATTAATATTAATGTTAATATTAACATTAAATTACGATCAAGAGTGAGGAGAATTTTTTGGAGGTTTTCTAAAAAAACTTTTGATCCGCTTCCATATATATATATATATATATATATAAAATGTACCATTCTAGCCTTATGTATATCATCAACCATTGATTCACAGGTATCTTCGGCTAGAGGTTCATCGCCTGGGACATTAAGATCAAAAATACCGTTTATCCATCGAAGCAACAGTACGAAGGACAAATCTAACTCTCCATATACAAATGCTAGAATGGAGAAGTCGAATCGATCAAATAATCCTCCCTCTATGTATATAATTTTATTTTGAAAAATTTACAGAAAAAGATGGGATATTTTTCCCTCTGTATAGAAATAAGAAAAAGATAGATATTTTTTTCCCTCTCCATTGAAGAAGAAGAAAGCAACAGAAGTGAAAAAGAAAGAGAACGAAATACTGAAATTTTTTGCAACAAATTGACAGGGAAAGAGGAAATTGAGAGAATATCCTGTGGACTTGTTTGGTAACGGAATCTTACTATTTGGATTTGGATTTGGAAATTCTCCAAATCCAAATCATGAATTTTACTATTCAAATCCAACTCCGAATCCAACTCCAACCAAACATAGGATTTGATTTTATGATTAATAATTAAATTATATTCATGATCAATAATTAAGCTATTAATTAATTATAGTTATTATTATTTATAAAATTAATAATTAACGATTATTAATTAATAATGGACGATTAGTTATTATTAATTATAAAATTAATAATTAATGATTAATTAATTTTTAAATAAATAACGATTAATAATTAATAATTAATAATTAACAATTAATAATTAATAATTAATAACTATAAATTATAATTAACGATTAATAATTAATAATTAACAATCGATAATTTTTTATTAACGATTAATAATTATAAATTATAGTTATTGATTAATAATTAATAATTAACGATTAATTAACTATAAATTAAATATTTTAAAAATAGTAATTATAAATTAATATTATTATGATTACTAAATTATTAATTAAACTATTAGAAAATATGATTCTAATTGTGATTAAAATATTATTAATTAAGATTATAATAAAATAGTTATTAACAAATTATTAATTAATATTATAATAATACTAATAAATTATTAATTAATATTATTATAATAATACTAGTAAATTATGATTATTAACTAAATAATAAAATATTATTAATTAATATTATAATAATACTAATAAATTATTAATTATGATTATAACAAAATTAACTAATTAACTAATTTTTAATTAATAATACTATTTTTTATTAATCAATAATACTAACAAAATAGTTTTTTATTAATTAACTAATTTTTAACAAAATTATTAAAGAATAAATATTTTAACGAAATTATTAAAGATTAACTAATTTTTAATTTACTAATTTTTAACGATAATTTTTTTATTGAATAATAATTATTTTTTTCCTCCAAAATCCAACCAAATCCAAGTTTTGGATTTTGTTATACTTTCCATATCCAAATCCATCTCCAACCAAACATAGGATTCCATGGATTTGTCTCCAAATCCATAAAAATTCAAATCCCACCTCCAAATACGGTTTACCAAACGGGCCCGCGGAGAGTTTATTTGCTTTTGGTTTCTAAATAAAGGAGTAGGTTATAAATATTTAAAAATTTAAAATTATTTGATGAGGTAAATAACATTGTAATCCAGAAATAAAAATAATTTTATCTAAGAATATATATAATCCAAATACCCCTGATATTTAGTATAGACGTTAAACCATATACTGGAATGTAGTCGTTATTACATTGCATTGTTTGATTACATGTTACTTATAACGAAACAGATTACATTACAATGAATCAAATACAACCTTACTCTTTTACTTCAACAAAGTTTTACAATAATTTATGATTTGCTTTGCTTATAGTAAAACTCTATTTGAATATATAAAATTATTTTGACTTTCGGGTATGATTGAGAATTTTATATTATTTTAATTCACATTAATTTATTAGAATAAGTATTTTATTAACCTGTTTAATTTTATTCTTAATGTTTGGAAAAAAATCAACTTATAAAAAATATTTACATATGGCATCATTTTTTTATATTTTAGGTGAAATCAATATTATAATAATTTTATGCTTATTTATGTTTTTCTGTTAATTGTATTAAATTTGTGAAATATATTTAAATGGATAATTATAATTTAGGATTAGAATCCCTATATATACATACATGTACATAGTGTTCCTAAACCCATTAGCTTGAGGACAAGAATTAATCCTTGTGTATATGCATAACTATTTGTTAAGAATAGGATTTTAGTGTCTTCTTTCTTATAAATAAGAATCCCCTAACCCTACATTGTTCTTCACAATGCCTATATTCTCCCACACCATATTAAAACACTAAACTAATCTTTGTAATTCGTCCAACGCATAACTCAACCTATTAAAAAACCCTACTGTTCTTTTTATACAAATACTTTTTTTTTCAACCGCTCTAAAAATGGTGACATTTCAACATCATGTTAAAGTTTCTAAAAAATAAGGAAAACCTAAATATAATATTCTGAATTTTTGGGGTACAATTCCTAAAAAATAGGGAGACCTAAATTAAATATTCTAGTTTTTTGTGTATGCAATTATACAATTTATACATGTTAGTAGGGTTGTGAGCATTATTCGTTTTTGGACCGAAAATCGAACCGAATAAGAGATTTGGTTCGGTTTGGAAAAAAAAAAAAAAATCGGTTCGGTTTCGATATTGAAAATACTAAAAAAAATTATTCGATTTCGGTTTTGGATTTCGGTTTCGGTCCAAAACCGAATCGAATAAGACTTATAAAATTATATAAATATCCTCAATCCTATGCATGTTTTATAATTAAAAAATGTGTGTATTTTGAAAACAACAATTCTGTTTATGTGTTTTGAAGTCCAAATTTTATTAATTAAATAATAGTCTAACTTTTGACACAATTTTAAAATATAACAAATATGTGTATAAAATTAATTTTTTTAATATAATTTAACCACAATCCTAACATTGGACCGAACCCGATAACCAATAGAAATAGTCCAACTCAACAAACCGAATCGATTATTCAGTTCGGTTTCGGTTTTGGCTAATTTCTGTTCGATTTCGATATTGAATTTTTAAAATTTTGATATATCCAATTTTGACTATATCGGTTCGGTTTAAACCGAATAAACCGAATGCTCATCCCTATGTTCTACATCGTCAACGGCCACCTCCAGTTTCGCTGAAATTTGAAAATTAATATAAGCCCACTCCTTAAAGCCCACCATCTACAATTCTAGTATTCTATCTGTCCGAATAAGCAGATGTCCAAAGTCCATTTTATATCATGTCGGACTCAATGCAGCTTCTACAGACGCCGCTGCAGCCATCTCTGTAGCCACTAATGCATCAAATCGCCCCCCTTCCCACTCTACAGGCTGCGTCGACCTCTGCCCGCAGACGGTTCGGGGGCCACCCACATCCTCGCCAGGTCCGACCTAGATCGTTTGATTGTCCTAGCCGGAACTAAATTTGATTGTTCTTTGCCCTTAACTTCAAAGAAGATATCAAAAAAATTGATGACGACGAGTATAGTTGGCAGCAACATCGAAGTATCTGGTTCTGGCGGCGTTGTGAAGCCCATACCCAAACTCATTCAAAACCAGGTCCACTCTCTCCCCTAAACCCTCGCGCACTAGGGGTGCAACTCGGGCGGGCTAAACCCGAACCCGATCGGGTAAACCCGTTAATGGGTTGGGTTAGGGTTGAAGATATCCGGGTTCGGGCTTGGGCTCGGGTTAAAATATTTGAACCCGATCAAAAATCGGATTGTTCTTGGGTTCGTGTGTTGGGTAACCCGAAGAACCCGAAACCCGACATACATATAATTATATATATATATTGTTTCATACTACTTAAATAAAAAGTTTAAACTATAATTTTTTTTACCGAACTATTCAATTCCTTGTCCTAATTCTCATTTCAGTTTTATTTTGTAATGATTGAGACTTGATTGCTATTTGATTATGCATTTAATATTACCCTTGTTTAAAATTATTTCAAATATCATATTAGAGTCCGATAAACCCGATGGACCCGACCCAATCCGAGCCCAACCCGATCCTCCGGGCTTGGTCTTGGGCTTCATATGTTGAACCCGAAGTCGGGTCGGACTTGGGCTTGGGCTAGGCTTATGATCTATCGGGTTGGGCTCGGGTTGACCTCAAACCCGACCCAACCCGTCCGAGTTGCACCCCGCACACCCCCGGATCTCAACCTTTACGTAACTCTTCAGAAACCCCTTCTCCACAGAAACTCTATTCATTCTCCTTCACTATCTCATAACTCTCTCCCTACTCCACCAAATCCAAATCCGCGACCGCCACCGCGCTCCCCTCGCCGCCCGCTCCGAATCTAGACCCCACTTCCCCCATTTCTGAGTAGCCGACCGCCGTCCGCCCGTCGTCGTCCGCCAGCCCCGCACGTGTCCCGTTTCGTGCGCCTTCGCCCACGTGTCCGTCTGTGTACGTGCACGTGTCTGTGCTCGTCAATTCCGACGTTGTTCCGAGTCCGAGGTCTCCCCTCGGTACTCCTTCGTGCAAGTTTGGGTAAGCCCTTTCCTTTTTTTCCACCTTCTGTTTGTTCTCAGAACCCATTTGAGTTTTTGACCTAGAAATAGCCTCTATAGATTCAGAATAGGTTCTATAGATAATTAATTAGGTTCTGTGGTTTGATAATTTAGCTTTCTGTGATGTAAATTAGTAATGTTGTAATAATAATTATTTTAGGAAACCTTATATATACATTACTAATTTTAATTGATTTGTAGCTCAATCTTCATAATCTAAAAGGTGGTTTAAAATGATTTAAGTTGATTAAATATATAGTTAGGATTATCTTTTAAATTTAATGTTAAGTTGTAGAGATTTTTTAAACCAAATAATGATTTAATATTTTGTTTACAAAATATTAGTTAAATAAATATTCGTTTAAAAGTTATTTTCTTTAAAATAAAAGTTTGGTTAAGTAAATAGTATAATAAAAATTAGATTTCGTTAAATGATTATAAATATGGTATGTTTTACCTTTTTAGAGATAAATTTTAATCAAAAGGTTTTATAAAGTAAATAATATAATAAAAACTAATATTTATTTAAAAAGGTTATTTTGGGTAATGGTAATTAGTATTAAAATTCGAAAAATCTTTTATATTAACTTTAAACCATTATTTTGGTAAGAAAAAAAATATGTTTTTGCGCATTAATTATTATTTTAATATTTAAAGGTGATTTTTCTAAGTAATTTATGGAAATATCTAAAAGATATATTTTTACGAAAATTATTTTGATTAAATAACTAAACTTGATAAATAATTTCTATTTCGAAATGCTATGTCAATAAAATCTATGTTTCCTACAAAATTACTAAATTCTAGAGATTCATTTTTTTAAAGTAATTTTTCCTATTAATTATTATTTACGACAAAAATCTATGTTGTTTAATACGGTTTATAATAATATTAGATTTGTAACAAAACCTAATTTATGTATAAATGGTTTCTACTAGGATCACCAACCTGTAGGCTTGACCTAGTTTGTACCTTAGAATTAGGGAGTAATTCTGTTTACTAAAACTGGCGTTACGATCTTGTAGGTTCTGATCTGTAAACCTTAGCAGTCACATTCTGGTTGATGTCATGTCAGGGAATACTCTGAGGCAAGTTTTATATCTAATCCATGTCTGTGTCTTTATTTTAATAATTAAATGTATTTGATTACATGTAGTATAGTGACACTGATTCACTGTGGATCCCTCTCGGACTCCACATCGATTGACAGATTGCTGGATTGCTATATTGACTCATTGACTCATTGACTTACTGCTTGGAGATTGCTTGGGGGAGTAGTATAATGTCCGTGACCAAAGCCAAATATTGATCGTTTTGTCTCGTGCTAACCCCTACCACACAGGGGGTTCAGCCGTACCGTATACTAATTGTTTCGGCCGAAACGTTAGTATACATATTGCCTCACCAGCCGGTCACAGGCTCTGTTATATACTCAAAATACTAGCTTAATTAGTATTGCATCATGCTGGACATTGACATCATCTTGCTTGCCGGTCTCTTTTTACTATTAAATACAAAAATATATTGTTTCTTAAACCGTCTCACATTTTTTATTTATTATTAATTTAGAAATGGTAGATGTGGAGGAAATATGTTTCTTATTCACTCCGGACTGGAGACTCAATATTTTTAGGTGACGGCGACGAAGAGGAGCTGCCTTATTACACTTTTTACGGGACAGACTTGGGTCCCAAAAAGGCTGAACCAGTAACCCAGAACCCTAGAGTGTTGGCTTAGTACTTTTCCTTCTCTTCTTTTTCAGTTTTAGTTTAATAAAAATGTTTTATTTTCATTAGATGTTTCTGCATGTTGCCTTTCACTGCTTGATACAGCTTACTGCCGCCGTCTTACAACGGTGCAGGCTGGGCATGATCCGACTAGACCCATATTATTGGGATCGGGTCATGACATGTTTTTAGTGGTGGCCCATGCAGGTCTAGTTCTGTAAATTGGTCTAGTCAACTTAGTCTAGACTAGCGTGCAGTCCTGTAACTTGTCCTAGGTCTAGATGAGACTTTAGGAAAACAGACTCTAGAAATAACTAGAACACTTAGATGATATTCACCCTGTTACATCATAGGGCCAGAATTATATATTTTAAAATCTATTTTTGCTTGCTTATAGTTTCGTAGGTTACCTTGTTTGTGTTTGTACCTAAACCTCAGATCATGACCAATGTTCCAAAGCTATTTCCTTGTTAGCTTTGCTAAACCATTTCAACATGACTTCCTTGAACCAATAAGGCTAACTTTAGCCCAACTTACCTAGCAAATTCTCAAACTTTCATTGGTTTATAAATCATTTTTTTTCCTTTTCTCAAAATAATTTCGGTAAATGTCAGTTTTCTCTAAGTGATTTGTCGGAAATATTCTCATGACTCCTTATACTCAACTCGAAGCTGTGATGCTTCTATCCTGTCTTGTGTCCAACTCATTTAGTCAGAATCAAGTTGATCCATTCTTTAATTTTAATCTTTGAAAAAGAAATGACGGAGAACAGATACTCCTCTGGACTTCAAACCAACCTCTTGATTCTCAAGAGCTACTGGAACACATAATTATCCTGATAAATTTTCTTGATTCCAGAAGAACAGATATTTACATCTTTTCCTATCATGATTAGAACTTTAGAACTCGTTTGAATTTTTCGGAAGCTCCTTTGAAATTCTCATGGACAAAGTTGAGAAAATATTCAGTGACCTAATATGGCTTCGCACATTTACGTTGTAGTCATTTGTCTGAATTTTGGAAACTGCGAGTTTACTGCAGCTAGTTGCGCATTGGCGAGGCATAGACTCTAAGTTGAAGTAATTTAGGTGTTCATAGGTTTTCGAATATTATTAAGACTATGTCCTAAATGCATCAGATTTGCCCCTACGTTACTCAGCCATGAAATGGATAAAGTTGATAGACTACTCGAAAACCTATTATTATTCAAGTTATGGAGCCAAAAATTCACTGCAGTCAGGTGCACTCTGGCGAGGCATGAATTAGAGGCAAAATGACTTCGGATATGTATGGTTCCTGGTACTATTGAGACTATATCCCTGTTATAAATATATCATGTTTGGTCTCTTATCACCATTGATAACTTTACAAGAATTGTCTTGATTCGTTTAAATTTTGAATTATTTGGAATCTTAGCAACTAGTTTAAATTTTCAGAAATTATATCTATAGGATTCATATGGGAATTCTACTTGATTTTCTAGGACTGTTTTCCAATACTTTAGTACCATCAAATTATTCTGACTTTTACCGACTAGAGGATTTGCATTTCTACCGGTTGTCTTCATTTTCAGAAATCTCTTATCACAGCCTAAAAGAATAGATTTTCTATAAAATTCCACTTGATTTTTCTAGAACTTATAAGGACCATATCAATCTATATTGGCTCAATCTCTTTCCTGGTTCAACTTTAGTACGTTGATTATATTTTGTTACATATTTTGAAAGTTATAGATAGTTGCGGATAGCTATATATATTAAATAGTTGGTATACATCTTGTAGATGACTAAATGTTTATAGTTATAGCTATATACGGGAGAAACATAGATTGTTACCTATCTCATTTCTAGTAAAGACATCTTTGGGATCAATATTAGTTAGCTAAAGGGTAGGAAAGGTCGAAGAATACCTTGAGAAAGCTAGTCTTGAGAGAGTGGTATATCTTAACTTGTGACTTATTCGGGTTAGAAACGTTGGTAGTGCTCACTAGTGCCTAAACTTTATTCAAACAAATGAAGGTATTTGGCGATTTTGAATTTTATGATTAAAGGAAGAGTTATGGAAGATAGAGGAAGACATAGGTAGAGTTAGCAAGGAAAGTCTAGGATTTGGTAAGATTCTCCCATGGAGGAAGTGAATTTGGATAATATATAAACATGAGAATATGGTGATCAAGTAAATGAACACTTAACGGGGATCAAACTTTTACTACTGTACCTAGAAGGGACGGATATAACCATGGAAGGAGTATCACAAACAATGGAATAATAGATTCTAGATAATGAATAAGTAGTGAGGAATTGACATAAGACCATTGGCATGCAACGTTGAAAATGAGCAATTGGGTTTGTAAGTTCTACCAGACATTGGAGACTCATATTAGTTATGGTAAAAATGATTGAGATTTTGTGATATTTTTGCTAATGTGTTTGGATGAGAACGATTGTTAAGGTGCATGGTTAAAGATTAAAACTTGATTAGTGATTATATTGGTCAATTGATTTCAAGAATTGAAAATTCTTGATTATGGATCATGGGTCAACTTTAAAGAATTTTCTAAGGATTTACTATGACAAGTGAAGATTGTGACTTTGATGTAGTCTGGCAATAGAATATTGATGTTTGTAAAATGATTTGATCGAGAGAAATACATAAAATTTGAAATACATTTGGCATACGAGTTACAAACAATGACGAATGGAAGTTTGATTTAGATGACTTATGAATCCAAATAGATTTAGTTTTAATACCTTGGCAGCTGTAAACCTCCTAAATTTTTACCATGATTCTTTTTAAAAATTTATTATTTTGGTATTGGTTTTCTTTTAGGTATTTGTACGTCAAGTGCGAATAGGCATATACGAAACAATTTACTTTTTATACAAAAAGTTTTATTATAGAAGAATATATATTTTGTTTCAAAATAGTATAAGTAAATATCTTTATCTATTTGCGTCGCTACTGCCAAAACTTTATTCTATTTGATTTATTATGAAAATGCTATTTTATTGTTGTAAAAAGTATATGTGATAATTTAGGAAATAATATTTATAATATGTTTTAGCGCATGCGAAGTACATGAAATTAAATTTCATGTATACTTTTAAATTTTCAAAAACTAATTTTAATTACTTTCTATTTGCAAATAGATTTTTCAAAGATTTAAATATTTATTGTAATTTTTGAAATTAATTATTATTTTAAATTATAAAAAGATATTTGAATTTACTTATGATAATTCAAATTATGATTATAGTTTATTTAAATAGTTTAATTTAAAGATGGGAATTATCTATATCTAAATTTGGATTTATCTAGAATTAAATTAGATTTTTGGATTTGATTTGATTGAATTGGTTTAAAGATACTTAAATTAAATAGTGAATTATCAACTAGGGGATTTAAATTATAACTAGTCCATATCCAACTGGGACTTTCACCTCCTATATAAGGATAGCCCTTTGTCCTTTTCTAAAATTTCCAATAATCCAATTTCTCCACTAAAGTGTCGTGTATCGTGTCCGTGTTGCATTTTCCTTCCACTATATTTTGTACTACAGATACATTATCATCCACGTGTCTGACATGCCAGACACAATATCCTAATCTCAAAAATTGCTTCCCTGCCGTATCCAACAACCCATGAGTCCACGACCAACCCCGACTTCTTCGCCCTCTTCTCCGCACTACCGGCCAACCTGCAGCCACAATGCCGCTCCTCTGATCTTCGACAAATACCCACCTTCACTAGCAGCCCCGTCATCCCCTACCCAACCCAGCCATAGCATCATCGTCACCACTCCAATGTCCAACACCGCCACCACTATCACCGACTCCTCATCTCCGACCAGTCCTCCCTTGTCAATATACCAACATCACCATCTACCACCAACCTACCGTCGCCTTCACCACGCCCTCCACCACCATCAAAAATCCTGCCACCGTTCCACCATGCACCGTGACAGCACCCCTCACCACCGCTATCACCATCTCCAACCACCTACCCTCGCCATCATCAGTTTCATCCCCAAAATAAACAAGCACACACAACAGCCGCCATCACGACCGGCCGACCACCACACCTGGTGGTTACCACCACAGCCACCATCACAAAAACAAACAAAATATGAGCAAACCGCACCTTCTATACTATGGCCGTACGCCTCTCTGAAGCCAACCGATACTCCATCGCGCAGACAAACACCTCGCCCGCACTCTACGGCGAGACTGCGCCCTCCGTACTTGGCCTCGCCCTCCGTCCCAGCGCTGCAGGTCACGCGCGTCTCCACCGAGCGCGCTGTAGTCGCGCTGAGCCGGCCGTCCAGAACCGTCGATAAATTCCTCCCGCTTTATCTTCTCGCCGCCTCGCATGTCCCCGTGAGCACGTCCGTCGTGGATCCGCCGCCCCTCTCTCCTCTCCGACCGCCAAAACCCCCGCACCTCCGCTGGAGTTCCCCAGCGTAATCACCCACGGCCCGACCGCGTCGCCTCCAGCGCACCGCCCAAACCCCGGCGCCAACCATCGCTCGATCGTGCCGCCTTCACGAGACCGCCGCCCCGCCGGTGAGTCGGAGCCGTCCGCCTACAGGTGAAACCCCTTCCCGACTCTTCTTCTCATCCCTCTCATTAAAGTTGATTTGGGGAGGAAGAGCTATAGTGTTACAATTATTATTATTAATATTACTGTTATTATTATTATTATTATTATTATTATTATTATTATTATTATTATTATTATTATATTATTATTATATATTACTGTTAAAAGAACAACATCAGTGATGTCATGTATGGTTTTATTATTATTATTATTATTATTATTATTATTATTATTATTATTATTATTATTAGATTATTAATATTATTGATTATTATTATTATTATTGTTATTATATCATTAGTATTATTTTAATACTTTTGTTATGATTATGATTTTATTATTATTAGTGTATTATTCAGTTTATTAAATAAATTCGATAATTAATATTTTCCAAAATACATTTTGACAAAATTAGGGTTTAACCCTAAACTGTTTTTATTTATTTTCAAAGTACTTATTTAAAATATTTTGACAACTTAGAGTTTTGCCTAAAAAGATTTATTATTTTAAGTATTTTTCTGGACTAATAAAAATGTATTTTTATAATTTACATATATAAAATATTTTCACGTATTTACGTAGAATTATTTTTCAAATATATTATGAAATATTTTCTAAAAATAGGACACGTGTCTCTTCGCTCAAACTCTTTTCGAATTATTCCCTTTACTCATAGCTAATCGTGCTTCTTGCAACTTCGGACCATGACACATCGAACATGGCTATCGGACAATCAAGACTTGTCGGAATATTGCACCACACCAGACGTAACACCAGGCAAGATACCTTGCCTTATTTACTGTTTATAATTATATTCATCTTTATTTATTTATTTACTGCATATTTATTTTCTATTCTCAGTTGGATCCATTACTTGCTATTTTTAGTTCACTTTATTTTGCTTTCAGTTATTTTTCCTTCTTGCCTTTTTGTATGCATATGGACCTAGTCTTAGCGAACTACCTTTAGTGACCTTGGGAGGGAAAAGACAGTTAAATATATGGGCTACCCCAAATTCAAAAGTCGTAGTAACTGCGTACTACGGTAGTCGAGTCGCGAGGGTCACTAGCCTCGAGCTATGTGGACTGATGGGTCACATGGGCCGCTAGCCTCGAGTTATGCCGGCTGATAGTATTGGTACGTGACGTGTGCGTGTTGTGAGTTGTTACCTTGTCCTGGGGGAGTCGGCCTTCACCTGCCCATACATCGAGATGTCTTCTAAATTGCCTACTAGAAAGGTTATGAGACCTTAGCAAATTTCATGTTCCAATCATGACATGGAAAAATGTCACATCGCGAAATAGTATGTTACCCCTTGTCCTTGTTTGGTTGTTTGGGTAGCCTACTGTTTCGATGATGGGATATTGAGCCGTGTTATGGTTTGGACACTTTTACTTTATCTTTATTTTATGGTGCATTTATATTCAGTTCATATGGCATGTTCTTTATGTATCTTGTTACGTCTCTCTGAGGAACTGGTTATCTCGCCAGGTGTGTGCTCTTGCCTTTCGCAGGTGTTCTAGCCGTGGCCATAATCATCTCTATATCTTCGAGGATGATTGCATTTTGATCGTCTTCGTTTCGCTCGCCAAAAATCATTCTTTGTATAACATGTATTTCTTTTTATAGTTGGTAGTGGATTTGTCTTCGCCTAACTACATGTACAAATGGCAATTCATTATCATTATATGACATCTTTTATTCTTTCATTTTGTGGATGAGATTAGTTTGTTGTGGATCTACTGCATTTTACAGCTTATGTATTCATACGAGATTTTCATATATTGGAGTATACTTCGTATGAATGCAGCTGGCATGTCTACGTTCCTAGTCCTACGTATTTTGGGACTGGGGCGTTACATGTTTTTGTGGTGGCCCATACAGGTCAAGATAAATTGTTTGGTTACTTTACCGTACCAAGCAAGCCTGGGAATAGGATTAGAAGTCTAGGATCTCATCCACATACTTGACCTCTTTCCTCGATTCCATATTTGAACTATCGTTCGACTCATCGACTACATCTTGCTTGATTCCTTCTATCATAATTCCTATATTCTCTTCGTGTTTGCTAGAGGCTAGACAGGTGACCCCTACTAGTTAGACATGTTTCTTTTGTCCCAAAACACCATTAGTTTAATTCTTTAAGTTGGGTAGAATGCCTCGTGACCTAGCAATCCCTTTGTCCTTGTGACCTATATTAGTAAGTTCACTTAGATTCTAGAATTTAGAGGACCCTAACCCATCTAATCAACCAAGGACTTGGACAAGAAGACTATAGGATGACTGTATAAAGACCATTATAGGACATGACTTACATCCTTTAGAAGTTCGACTATACTCCCTCTCAATTTTAAACTCTTGTGCCTATAATTTCACCATATTGACTAATATTGCTTATATAATCTAGATTTGCAAGTTCATTGATTTATCAAACTTGTTCACGACATATGTTATTGGAAGAGCTCCCACTAACATATTATCTAGTCAGAACCGGTGCATAATAGTCTGATCAACCAAGTGCACTTTGGTTCGCTTTTATATATTATTTTACGTGGATGGAATATAATTAAACATGGCCTTTATAATCCCATCCATGGCTGCCTTGACAATTCCTTTAAAAAAAATTTGGTCGTCTTTGAACCACGTGTTCGTATTCGATAATATCGACTTTGAACTTCTTATTGCTTTCGCCTTCAACTATTTTAGAAGGACGAAGGCGTTGTGCTAGAAATTCCTTTAGCTATCCTATCACCTTTGACCATTATCACTCGATGTTGCTATATCTTCGTCTTAAACTACTCAACCTTCTTCTCGGCCCTATATTCGCTACCATGAACCTTCCAAATCACTTAATTTAGGCATGAACCAAATCAATCTCTTATTCATGCCTCAACCTACTCTCAAGAATCCATATCTACTAGGTCTCTAACTTATTTTCTCTTGATACCATATCATTCTTTATTGCATTATACTCTTGATTTATACTTTAAACCCTTAATCTTCTACTCGTGCCTTAACTTGCGACCCTCATAACCATACCCGTGTTAAATTCTATGATTTAGATCACAATTTCTTATGACATGATTTTGTTGAAACATTGTCATTATTTGTTCCCCATCGATACCCCCTTGTCTTCTCAACCCCCCTACTTTTTAATTTCGAGGACGAAATTCTTTTAAGTTGGATAGAATGTAAACCCCCTAAATTTTTACCATGATTCTTTTTAAAAATTTATTATTTTGGTATTGGTTTTCTTTTAGGTATTTGTACGTCAAGTGCGAATAGGCATATACGAAACAATTTACTTTTTATACAAAAAGTTTTATTATAGAAGAATATATATTTTGTTTCAAAATAGTATAAGTAAATATCTTTATCTATTTGCGTTGCGACTGCCAAAACTTTATTCTATTTGATTTATTATGAAAATGCTATTTTATTGTTGTAAAGAGTATGTGTTATAATTTAGGAAATAATATTTTATAAATATATGTTTTAGCGCATGCGAAGTACATGAAATTAAATTTCATGTATACTTTTAAATTTTTAAAAACTAATTTTAATTACTTTCTATTTGCAAATAGATTTTTCAAAGATTTAAATATTTATTGTAATTTTCAAAATTAATTATTATTTTAAATTATAAAAAGATATTTAAATTTACTTGTGATAATTCAAATTATGATTATATTTTATTTAAATAGTTTAATTTAAAGATGGGAATTATCTATATCTAAATTTGGATTTATCTATAATTAAATTAGATTTTTGGATTTTGATTTGATTGAATTGGTTTAAAGAGATTTAAATTAAATAGTGAATTATCAACTAGGGGATTTAAATTGTAACTAGTCCATATCCAACTGGGACTTTCACCACCTATATAAGGATAGCCCTTTGTCCTTTTCTAAAATTTCCAATAATCCAATTTCTCCACTAAAGTGTTGTGTATCATGTCCGTGTTGCATTTTCCTTCCAGTATATTTTCTACTACAGATACATTATCATCCGCGTGTCTGACATGCCAGACACATACTAATCTCAAAAATCGCTTCCCTGCCATATCAACAACCTATGAGTTCACGACCAACCCCGACTTCTTCGCCCTCTTCTCCGTACTACCGGCCAAATTGCAGCCACAATGCCGCTCCTCTGATCTTCGACAAACACCCACCTTCACTAACAGCCCCGCCATCCCCTACCCAACCCAGCCATAGCATCATCGTCACCACTCCCATGGCCAACACCGCCACCACTATCACCGACTCCTCATCTCCGACCAGTCCTCCCTTGTCAATATACCAACATCACCATCTACCACCAACCTACCGTCGCCTTCACCACTCCCTCCACCACCATCACAAATCTTGCCACCGTTCCACCATGCACCGTGACAGCAACCCTCACCACCTCTATCACCATCTCCAACCACCACCCTCGCCATCATCAGTTTCATCCCCAAAATAAATAAGCACACACAACCGCCGCCATCACGACCGGCCGACCACCACACCCGGTTGTTACCACCACAGCCACCATCACAAAAACACACAAAATATAAGCAAACCTCACCTGCTCTACTGTGGCCGTACGCCTCTTCGAAGCCAGCCGAAACTCCATCGTGCAGACGAACACCTCGCCCGCACTCTACGACGAGATTGCGCCCTCCACGCTTGGCCTCGCCCTCCGTCCCAGCGCCGCAGGTCACACACGTCTCCACCGAGCGCACTGCAGTCGCGCTGAGCCGGCAGCCCAGAACCGCCGATAAATTCCTCCCGCTTCATCTCCTCCGCCACCTCTCCTGTCCCCGTGAGCACGTCCGCCGCGGATCTGCCGCCCCTCTCTCCTCTCCGACCGCCGAAACCCCCGTACCTCCGCCGGAGTTCCCCAGCGCAGCCACCCACCGCCCGACCGCGTCGCCTCCAGCGCGCCGCCCAAACCCCGACGCCAACCACCGCCCAATCGTGCCGCTTTCACTAGACCGCCGCCCCGCTGGTGAGTTGGAGCCGTCCGCCTACAGGTGAAACCCCTTCCCGACTCGTCTTCTCATCCCTCTCGTTAAAGTTGATTTGGAAAGGAAGAGCTATAGTGTTACTATTATTATTATTAATATTACTGTTATTATTATTATTATTATTATTCTTATATATTACTATTAAAAGAACAGCATCAGTGATGTCATGTATAGTTTTATTATTATTATTATTATTATTAGTATTATTATTAGATTATTAATACTGTTGATTATTATTTTTATTGTTATTATATCATTTGTATTATTTGAATACTTTTGTTATGATTATGATTTTATTATTATTAGTGTATTATTCGGTTTATTAAATAAATTCGATAATTAATATTTTCTAAAATATATTTTGACAAAATTAGGGTTTAACCCTAAACTGTTTTTATTTATTTTCAAAGTACTTATTTAAAATATTTTGACAACTTAGAGTTTTGCCTAAAAAGATTTATTATATTTAAGTATTTTTCTAGACTAATAAAAATGTATTTTTACAATTTACATATATAAAATATTTTCAAGTATTTACGTAGAATTATTTTCCAAGTATATTATGAAATATTTTCTAAAAATAGGACACGCGTCTCTTCGCTCAAACTCTCTTCGAATTATTCCCTTTACTCATAGCTAATCGTGCTTCTTGCAACTTTGGACCATGACACATCGAACATGGCTATCGGACAATCAAGACATGTCGGAATATTGTACCATACCAGGCGTAATACCAGGCAAGATAGCTTGCCTTATTTACTGTTTATAATTATATGCATCTTTATTTATTTATTTACTGCATATTTATTTTCTGTTCTCAGTTGGATCCATTACTTGCTATTTTTAGTTCACTTTATTTTGCTTTCAGTTATTTTTCTTCTTGCCTTTTTGTATGCGTATGGACCTAGTCTTAGCGAACTACCTTTTGTTAGTGACCTTAGGAGGGAGAAGACAGTTAAATGTATGAGCTACCCCAAATCCAAAAGTCGTAGTGACTGCGTACTACGGTAATCGAGTCGCGAGGGTCACTAGCCTCGAGCTATGTAGACTGATGGGTCACGTGGGCCGCTAGTCTCGAGTTATGCCGGCTGATAGTATTGGTACGTGACGTGTGTGTGTTGTGAGTTGTTACCTTGTCCTGGAGGAGTCAGCCTTCACCTGCCCATACATCGAGATGTCTTCTAAATTGCCTACTAGAAAGGTTAGGAGACCTTAGCAAATTTTATGTTCCAATTATGACATAGAAAAATATCACATCGCAGAATAGTATGTTACCCCTTGTCCTTGTTTGGTTGTATGGGTAGCCTACTGTTTCGATGATGGGATATTGAGCCGTGTTATGGTTTGGACACTTTTACTTTATCTTTATTTTATGGTGCATTTATATTCAGTTCATATGGCATGTTCTTTATGTATCTTATTACGTCCCTCTGAGGACCTAGTTATCTCGCCAGGTGTGTGCTCTTGCCTTTCGCAGGTGTTCTAGCCGTGGCCATGATCATCTCTATATCTTCGAGGATGATTGCATTTTGATCGTCTTCGCTTCGCTCGCCAAAAATTATTCTTTGTATAACATGTATTTCTTTTTATAGTTGGTAGTAGATTTGTCTCCGCCCAACTACATGTACCAATGACAATTCATTATCATTATATGACATCTTTTATTCTTTCATTTTGTGGATGAGATTAGTTTGTTGTGGATCTACTGCATTTTATAGCTTATGTATTCATACGAGATTTTCATATATTGGAGTATACTTCGTATGAATATAGCTGTCATGTCTACGTTCCTAGTCTTACGTATTTTGGGACTGGGGCGTTACAACAGCTACCTTAGTTTTCTGTAGATCCTGAGAGTTCAGCTAGTTTAGCGAGTTAGAGATTGGTTTTTGCATGTGTATTAATAAGATTTTATCTTGTAAGTCATTTTTTTTTCTGCATATTCTATCTTCTGACCGTTGAAATAGTAATACGATATTCTTTCTATCCCCTTTGATCATCACTCAGTCCTCAATAAAAATATCATGTCTGATTACATTCTTATCATAGATATATCATTCTAAATCACCCTCGATATCCTACTATCATACAACTTGTTAATTTTTTCTGAGACACAAACCCTAATACCTCATTCCAATTTGATTTGGAATTTTTAGTCACTCATTTCAGAAGATTCCATTATTTTCTGTCTTTTCAATAAATGATTGACGTACGTTTCTTTTTGTCTTTTCTGTTTCATGAGATCTCATTTGATTTTTCCTATTTTTATGATCATATTTTAATTGTACCTAGATTTTCACTCTTGCCTAAAATGATTTTGATCAAACAATATTCTAACTCTATTTCAGATTATATCTAGATAATTCTGATCGTGCCTATATTTTATCATTGTACCTAGTGATCATAACTAGAATCCGATCGTGTCTAATGATTTAAATTCCATTTTTTTGATCAAGACTAGGTAATTTTGGATTGTACCCCAGCCCTTATCTTTGAAATTTCGAGGACGAAATTTTCTAAGGAGGAAAGGTTGTGAAGCCCAAACCCAAACCCAAGACTTAAGCCCATACCCAAACCCATTCAAAACCACGTCCCCTTTCTCCCCTAAACCTGCGCGTACACCCCCCTTCCGGATCTCAACCTTTGCGTAACTCTTCAGAAACCCCTTCTCCACAGAAACTCTATTTCTTCTCCTTCACTATCTTATAACTCTCTCCCTACTCCACCAAATCCAAATCTGCAACCGTCACCGTGCTCCCCTCGCCGCCCTCTCCGAATCCAAACCCCACTACCCCCATTTCCGAGTAGCCGACCGTCGCCCGCCCGGCAGCAGTCGGCTGCCCATCGCCGTTCGCCAGCCCCGCGCGCGTCCCGGTTTCGCGCGCCTTCGCCCACGTGTCCGCCCGTGTGCACGCACGTGTCCGTGCTCGTCAATCCCGACGTTGTTCCAAGTCCGAGACCTCCCCTCGGTACTCCTTCGTGCAAGTTTGGGTAACCCCTTTCCTCTTTTTCCACCTTCTGTTTGTTCTCAGAAGCTATTTGAGTTTCTGGCCTTGAAATAGCCTCTGTAGATTCAGAATGGGTTCTATAGATAATTAATTAGGTTCTGTGGTTTGATAATTTAGCTTTCTGTGATGTAAATTAGTAATGTTGTAATAATAATCATTTTAGGAAATCTTATATATACATTATTGGTTTTAGTTGATTTGTAGCTCAATCTTCATAATTTAAAATGTGGTTTAAAATAATTTTAGTTGATTAAATATATAGTTAGGGTTATCTTTTAAATTTAATGTTAAGTTGTAGAGATTTTTTAAACCAAATAATGATTTAATATTTTGTTTACAAAATATTAGTTAAATAAATATTAGTTTAAAAGTTACTTTCTTTAAAATAAAAGTTTGGTTAAGTAAATAGTATAATAAAAATTAGATTTCGTTAAATGATTATAAATATGGTATGTTTTACCCTTTTAGAGATAAATTTTAATCAAAAGGTTTTATAAAGTGAATAATATAATAAAAACTAATATTTATTTAAAAAGGTTATTTTGGGTAATGGTAATTAGTATTAAAATCCAAAAAACCTTTTATATTAACTTTAAACCATTATTTTGGTAAGAAAAAATGTGTTCTTGCGCATTAATTATTATTTTAATATTTAAAGGTGATTTTTCTAAGTAATTTATGGAAATGTCTAAAAGATATATTTTTACGAAAATTATTTTGATTAAATAACTAAACTTGATAAATAATTTCTATTTCGAAATGCTATGTCAATAAAATCTATGTTTCCTACAAAATTACTAAATTCTAGAGATTCATTTTTTAAAGTAATTTTTCCTATTAATTATTATTTACGACAAAAATCTATGTTGTTTAATACAGTTTATAATAATATTAGATTTGTAACAAAACCTACTTTATGTATAAATGGTTTCTACTAGGATCACCAACATGTAGGCTTGACCTAGTTTGTACCTTAGAATTAGGAAGTAATTCTAGTTACTAAAACTGGCGTTACGATCTTTTAGGTTCTGATCTGTAAACCCTAGCAGTCACATTCTGGTTGATGTCAAGTCAGGAAATACTCTGAGGCAAGTTTCATATCTACTTCATGTCTGTGTCTTTATTTTAATAATTAAATGTATGCATCTGTTGATTACATGTAGTATAGTGACACTAATTCACCGTGGATCCCTCTCGGCTCCACATCGATTGACGGATTGCTGGATTGCTATATTGACTCATTAACTCATTGACTTACTGCTTGGGGATTGCTTGGGGGAGTAATATAACGTCTGTGACTGTCACGTCCCAATTCCGTAGAATCGATAGTCGTCCCCCGGGCGTGATGTCGTGCAAGCCTAAGTTGCACTCGCACAAGGCATAGTCATAAGGTTATCCGAAACACAACAACAAAGAATGCACAGAGTAAATTGAACACACATAGAGAAGGAAATTTAAGCTTTATTGATAATGAACATCATTTTTACAGACTCGATACAAGGGCACCGTGCGGGCTTTTTACAAACTGACTCCATTACAAAATGAACGTCGACGAGATAGCCATTCCATACATTCATCCCTTGATTATACAACCAAAATTACAAAAACACCTGGGATGGTGGGAAGTCGCTCCATCTGTCTTCGATCTTCAACAGCGGAGTCTTTAAAGGTTTAATCCAAGCTTCGATGCACGGACAAAGCTTCAAAACACACGAGCGTTGCCTCCCTTCACGTAGCACGCTCCTCTCGATCTATCGCACCTGTAGAGAGAGCGAGGATCAGTACAATCAACATGTACTGGCGAGTGGCTAATTAATTTCCAGGCTCTCATTTGGTTCAAGAATTTAGATAAAATCATACAACTTGCTTTTAGTGGTCTTTTTAGCCATCTTAGATATTTTCATAAGAAGCATTAAGTTACACCAAGATTTCCTCTGGCAGAGCGCGCCGTGCGACATAAAACTTACCATCACTTTTCCTGTTAGTTGATAACAATTTATATCAAGTGTTTGATATGGAGGTCACTGGCATTAACTAGCCATCTTGGACATAGCCTGGTAATACGGGACCCTTGCAACGCAAGTAGCGAGCTCCGATGCAAGTCGCCGTCTTACCGATTGCCTATTACCCAGCTCGGCTATAACCTGTTTCTTCCTAGGCCGAGTCGGTCCCGTGGCCCCGGGTTGCCGCTCGAAGAAACCATCGCCCTTGTCGACAAGTTGTCCTTGACCATGATAGGTTAACATGGTGTATTTAGGATACCGTTGGGGCTTGTTATGTAATCAATTCATTTACTTGTTCGTTTAGCAGGCCTAAAATAATTCTATCTCTTTTCAACGCAACTCATTCTTTTTCACTTCTAACGTACAGGACTTGTATTCTGCAAGCAAATCATTCAATTTTAATATCATTACCCGAGTTCTCATTTTGAAATAGAGGGTCGAGACGAAGGAGGTCAGCCACTCACCTTAGTATTTACTTGAGGCAAAAAACTGGTTGGCCGCGCTAGACGTTGCCTACGCGATTACCTGAAATCGCACGAGAAACTGATTAGAACACTGTATTATTCAAGAATTTCGATATGAATGCGAAGTTCGAAACGTAAGCCATGAAAACCATCGAAAACATTCATGAAAACGCATTCAGAAAACAAAGCCAAAACCAACGCAAGCGGCGTGAAAAGCAGAGCAACGGGAGGTCTCTCCCGACTCAGCCGTAGAGTCAATCCTTGAGGCGCAGCCCACTGAATATGGGACTGGGTTCCGAAGAAGCCATTCCATAACGGGGAATGGATCTTAATTCAACCGTTCCCGTTCGATCGATTCGATCGATCCCGACCTATCGGTCCCGACCGAGTCGATAGCGACAGTGTTTCTTTCTCGTGTACCCCGTGGACGAACAATGGGGCACGATGTAGGGACGGGGTACTACACCATAACCAACTAAGAAAAAGTTTCGTCCTCGAAACTTAAGAACAGAACCTACCTCTATGAAAACAATGAAGGAAACTTTTCCTTCATCTCCGACTCGAGTTCCCATATCGACTCTTCTGCCGCATGGTTCCTCCAGAGTATACGAACGAGAGGGATCGCCCGATTTCGTAGTAGCTTATCCTTGCGTTCTAAGATTTGAACTGGCTCTTCAACATAGGATAAGTCGGACTTTAGCTCCAGCTGGCCAAAATCCACCATGTGTCTAGGGTCGTGCACGTACTTCCGCAGCTGGGAGACATGGAAGACATTATGCACATCCTCAAGTGCCGACGGTAGGACAATTTTATAGGCCACTGGGGCGACTCGCTCGAGTATTTCGAACGGCCCAACAAATCTCGGACTCAGCTTTCCTTTCGCGCCGAACCGAGTAACTCCTCGCATAGGCGACACCTTCAGGAACACGTGATCGCCCACTTAGAACTCAAGCGGTCTTCGATGGGTATCGGCGTAGCTTTTTTGCCGACTTTGTGCAATCTTCAGTCTTTCCCGAATTAGCTTGACCTTTTCCACAGTCTGTTCCACCAGCTCCGGGCCGAGTATCTGCCGTTCCCCGACTTCATCCCAGCAAATGGGCGATCTGTACTTCCGGCCGTACAAAGCTTCATACAGCACCATTTGGATGCTGGATTGGTAGCTATTGTTGTATGCAAATTCTGCCAGCAGTAGGTGGACGTCCCAGCTTGATTTGAAGTCAATTGCGCAGAGCCGTAGCATGTCTTCGAGAATCTGATTAACGCGCTCCGTTTGGCCGTCGGTCTAAGGATGGTAAGCTGAGCTGAACTCCAACTTGGTACCCAGCGCCGACTGAAGGCTACTCCAGAATCGCGACATGAACCGTGAATCTCGATCAGAGACGATGGATACTGGAACTCCGTACAGCCGTACTATCTCGTCAAGATAAATCTGCGCCAGACGATCAACGCTCCAAGTAACTTTGATGGCGATAAAGTGCGCTAACTTGGTTAATCGATCGACGATGACCCAGATGGCGTCGTTCCACCGTGGTGTCTTCGGCAGGCCAACAATAAAATCCATAGTGACGTGATCCCACTTCCACTCAGGAATAGCGAGGTTCTGCATCTCCCCGCCCGGTCGCTGATGCTCAGCTTTTACCTGCTGACAGGCCATGTATTACGACACGAAGAGCGCCACATCTCTCTTCATCTCGTGGTACCAGAAGGTCGTACGGAGGTCCTTATACATCTTGGTACTGTCTGGATGCAAGGTATATTTCGCACAATGCGCCTCCGACATTATCTCATTTCGTAGTTCTGAATCATCCGGAACACATAGTCGGCCATTCATTCTCAGCACGCCAGTCTTATCTTCCGTAAAATCGGTCGCACTACCTGTCAAAATTCGCTCGTGCATTTTCTTCAGGTACGGATCATCCTTCTGAGCGGCCATGATCTTTTCCAGCAAACTCGGCTCTAACTGAAGCTGCGCCAACCGTACATCCCTGAATCGAACCCAAAGATCGATGCCCATTTCTTCTAGATCTTGTAGTAGTCTGCGGTTGATGGACAGCGAGGCAAGATTTTTTCGACTAAGAGCGTCCGCCACAACATTTCCCTTGCCCGGAGTGTAGTCGATCGTCAAGTCATAGTCTTTGATCAGTTCGAGCCAGCGCCTCTGTCGCAAGTTCAATTTCTTCTGAGTGAAGAGATACTTGAGGCTCTTATGGTCGGTATAGATCACGCACGCCACGCCATATAGATAGTGACGCCATAATTTCAACGCGAACACAATCGCCGCTAACTCTAAGTCGTGCGTAGGATAGTTCTTCTCGTACGGCTTTAACTGTCTGGAGGCGAAGGAGATCACCTTATTTCTCTGCATGAGCACACATCCCAAGCCCTGGCCTGAAGCATCACTGAATATCTGGAAACCCTCTGGCCCATCCGGAAGCGTGAGTATAGGTGCCGAAATTAGCCGCTGTTTCAGCTCTTGGAAGGAAGCCTCACAGTCATCCGACCACTCATACGCGACTCCCTTTTGAGTGAGGCGAGTCAGAGGTGATGCAATCTTCGTGAAGTCCTTCACGAAGCGTCGATAGTATCCCGCCAAACCAAGAAAACTTCGAATCTCACAAGCAGACGCAGGCCGCTTCCAATCAGCAATGGCTTCAACTTTCTTCGGATCGACTGCAATGCCTTCGGACGAAATGATGTGACCGAGAAAGGATACGCTGCTTAGCCAAAATTTGCACTTACTCTGCTTCGCGTACAACTCATGTTCTCGAAGTATCTGGAGCACGGTCCGTAGATGTTCTGCATGATGCGCCCTGTCCTTCGAGTAGACGAGAATATCATCAATAAAGACTACCACAAATTTATCAAGGAAGGGTCGAAATACCCGGTTCATCAGATCCATGAAGGCGGCAGGAGCGTTCGTCAGGCCGAATGGCATCACCAGGAACTCGTAGTGGCCGTATCGAGTGCGAAAGGCGGACTTTTGCACGTCGTCTGACTTGATCTTGAGTTGATGATAGCCTGAGCGGAGATCAATCTTCGAAAATATTGAGACGCCTTGCAGTTGATCGAATAAGTCGTCTATACAGGGCAATGTGTACTTGTTCCGGATGGTGGCCTTGTTCAGCTCTCGGTAATCGACGCACAGACGCATGGACCCATCCTTCTTCTTCACGAACAATACGGGCGCTCCCCACGATGACACACTAGGCCGAATAAACCCTTTATCGAGTAACTCTTGTAGCTGGACCTTGAGTTCCTTCAGCTCGCGGGAGCCATTCTGTACGGGGTCTTGAAAATCGATCGAGTATCGAGAAATATATCGATGCTGAACTCGATTTCTCGATCGGGGGACATGTCGGATAGCTCGTCCGGGAACACATCGGGGAATTCTGCCACAACGTCGGTCTGACCCGCGTTTGCACCATCCTGTCGCATGTCTCGGACGGACGCCAAATAGCCTTCGCACCCAGAATACAGCATCCTCCGAGCAGAAATTGCCGAAATCAGCATGCAGGTCGATGACGCCTCACCACACGATAAGCAGAATTCAGGCACTCCTGGAATGCGGAAGGTGACCGTCTTTCTAGCACAGTCTATGGTTGCGTTGCACGGCCCGAGCCAATCCATTCCCAGAATAATATCGAAGTCCTTCATGTCTAGGACTGTCAATACAGATAATCCCGTTGGCGCAAGCTAAATTAGTGAGTATTGGTGTGCCCGAAGGTGTGCTTACGCTAAGGTCGATATCTAATAATATTATCGAAAATTTGTGCTCGGCGGCAAAGTCCGCCGATATAAAACTATGCGAAGCACCTGAATCAAATAGTACACGAGCAGGCACATTATTGAAACTAAGTATACCTGTCACGACCGTATCTGACGCAAGCAATTCATCACGAGTCATGGCATAGACGCGGCCCTGGGCATTGGGGCGACGGTCTTAGCCATTTTGCGGCGCAGGTTGATGGGCTCGAGGCGCTGGGACTTGATTCCCTGGACGGTTCTGTTGGGGCGCCATTGGACGGTGCTGTTGGGGCGCCGTTGGGTTTAGCCTTCTGGTTGGACACTCAGCACGAGTGTGGCCCCTCTTGCCACAGTTCCAACATCCACTCTCTGGTACCTGGCAATCGTCGATCGTGTGACCAATATTATGACATCGGTTGCAGTAAGGCCGTGGATTACGCCCTTGATATCCGCTTTGGGGCCCATTGTTCGGACGCTTGGTCACGTTGTTCCCTCCCACGTGGCTAGGGCGTTTGTGATTGTAGGTATGCACAGCGCCGACAGCACCTGGAGGATATTGGCGTTCAAGGCGGAGGGCGTGGTTGAGAGACTCCCCCATCATTTTGTATTGTGGAACGGATACATGGGCGTAGATGGATGGTCGTAGACCCACTTCAAACCGTCGAGCACGACTCGCCAGAGAGGGCAAGAATTCTCCAGCAAACTTGGCTAACTTGTTGAACTCTGCCGTGTACTGCCGCACCGTCATGTTCCCTTGCCTTAGCTGCATGAATTTATTTTCCTTCTCTTGGCGAATGGCTTCGGGGAGGTACTCGATCTCGAACGCCTCGCGGAAGGTGGCCCAAGAAATTGCCGCTGTCTTATCGTCGCGTCTGATCGCTCGCTTTTGTACGGCCCACCAGTCATGCGCGTTCGACCGGAGTAGAAGTTGAGCGCATGTGACTTTCTTGGACTCTTCGATGCCCAGCAGCTCAAACTTGTCTTCCAGTTCCTCTAACCAGTCGATCGCCAAGGAGGGATCTTCTGTGCCGTTGAAGGAAGTACGACAACTCTTTGTAAATTTTGACATGTCGAAGTTAGAACTTCTCGGTGCTGCATGTGTAGGCTCGGGTGCCTCCGGATCGACTTTACTTTATCTGGCCGCAGGCTCGGTCACGGCAGGAGTTGTCGCGGAGTTGTTGTTGTTGGCCACCACTGTCTGTATAATCTGCTGAAGAGTATCAAGCTGCTTCTGCTGTAACTTGAATTATGTATCGAATCGGGCCTCGAACTGGGTCTGGCGTGCCTCTACCTCCCGTCGATGTGCCTCCGTCTCCCGTCGATGTTGCTCATCCAGGCGTTGATTCTCCTGAGCTTGTTGTTGTTGCACTTCCAGCATGCGCAACATCCGTTCCATAGCATCGTTAGAGGGTCCGGGCCTCGAGCTACTCGAGCCGCTCGAAGCACTTTCTTCGTTCAATGCCACGTTCATCGCCGCACCTTCTGGGATTTTGAAGGTAAAAATACATTAGTCACAAAACTTATTACGGACTCCCTCGTATGGAACGACATATCTCATCGACACGAGACCAACGATTTGAGACTAGAAACTCGACACTAGAGGCCAAGGACGTAAAGCCGTGCTCTGATACCATTTTGTCACACCCCGATTCCGTAGAATCGATAGTCGTCCCCCGGGCGAGATGTCGTGCAAGCCTAAGTTGCGCTCGCACAAGGCATAGTCATAAGGTTATCCGAAATACAACAACAAAGAATGTGCAGAGTAAATTGAACACACATAGAGGAGGAAATTTAAGCTTTATTGATAATGATCATCATTTTTACAGACTCGATACAAGGGCGCCGCGCGGGCTTTTTACAAACTGACTCCATTACAAAATGATCGTCGATGAGATAGCCATTCCATACATTCATCCCTTGATTATACAACCAAAATTACAAAATCACCTGGGATGGTGTGAAGTCGCTCCATCTGTCTTCGATCTTCAACAGCGGAGTCTTTAAAGGTTTGATCCAAGCTTCGATGCACAGACGAAGCTTCAAAACACACGAGCATTGCCTCCCTTCACGTAGTACGCTCCTCCCGATCTATCGCACCTGTAGAGAGAGCGAGGATCAGTACAATCAACATGTACTGGCGAGTGGCTAATTAATTTCCAGGCTCTCATTTGGTTCAAGAATTTAGATAAAATCATACAACTTGCTTTTAGTTGTCTTTCTAGCCATCCTAGATATTTTCATAAGAAGCATTAAGTTACACCAAGATTTCCTCTGGCAGAGCGTGCCGTGCGACATAAAACTTACCATCACTTTCCCTGTTAGTTGATAACAATTTATATCAAGTATTTGATATGGAGGTCACTGGCATTAACTAGCCATCTTGGACATAGCCTGGTAATACGGGACCCTTGCAATGCAAGTAGCGAGCTCCGATGCAAGTCCCCGTCTTACCGATTGCCTATTACCCAGCTCGGCTATAACCTGTTTCTTCCTAGGCCGAGTCGGTCCCGTGGCCCCGGGTTGCCGCTCGAAGAAACCATCGCCCTTGTCGACAAGTTATCCATGACCATGATAGGTTAACATGGTGTATTTAGGATACCGTTGGGGCTTGTTATGTAATCAATTCATTTACTTGTTCGTTTAGCAGGCCTAAAATAATTCTATCTCTTTTCAACGCAACTCATTCTTTTTCACTTCTAACGTACAGGACTTGTATTCTGCAAGTAAATTATTCAATTTTAATATCATTACCCGAGTTCTCATTTTGAAATAGAGGGTCGAGACGAAGGAGGTCAGCCGCTCACCTTAGTATTTACTTGAGGCGAGAAACTGGTTGGCCGCGCTAGACATTGCCTACGCGATCACCTGAAATCGCACGAGCAACCGATTAGAACACTGTGTTATTCAAGAATTTCGATATGAATGCGAAGTTCGAAATGTAAGCCATGAAAACCATCGAAAATATTCACGAAAACGCATTCAGAAAACAAAGCCAAAACCAACGCAAGCGGCGTGAAAAGCAGAGCAACGAGAGGTCTCTCCCGACTCAGCCACAGAGTCAATCCTTGAGGCGCAGCCCGCTGAATATGGGACTTGGTTCCAAAGAAGCCATTCCATAACGGGGAATGGATCTTAATTCAACTGTTCCCGTTCGATCGATTCGATCGATCCTGACCTATCGGTCCCGACCGAGTCGATAGCGACAGTGTTCCTTTCTCGCGCACCCCGTGGACGAACAACGGGGCACGATGTAGGGACGGGGCACTACAGTGATCAAAGCCAAATATTGATCGTTTATTGCCTCGTGCTAACCCCTACCACACAGGGGGTTGAGCCGTACCGTATACTACGTTTCGGCCGAAACGTTAGCATACATATTGCCTCACCAGCCGGTCACAGGCTCTGTTATATACTCAAAATACTAGCTTAGTATTGCATCATGCTGGACATTGACATCATCTTGCTTGCCGATCTCTGTTTACTATTAAATACAAAAATATATTTTTTCTTAAACCGTCTTGCATTTTTCATTTATTATTAATTTAGAAATGCTAGATGTGGAGGAAATATGTTTCTTGTTCACTCCTGACTGAAACCCAACATTTTTAGGTGACAACGACGAAGAGGAGCTGCCTTATTGCACTTTCTACGAGACAGACTTGGGTCCCATAAAGGCTGAACCAGGAACCCCAGAACCCTGGAGTGTTGGCTTAGTACTTTTTCTTTTCTTCCTTTTCAGTTTCAGTTTAATAAAAATATTTTATTTTCGTTAGATATTTTTGTATATTGCGTTTCACTGCTTAATACAACTTACTGTCGCTGTTTTACAACGGTGCAGGCTGGACATGATCTGACTAGACCCATATTATTAGGATCGGGTCGTGACATAGCGTCGTATAACTCGGATTCTAAGCTACTCGAGGCATTCCCAGTGAGAACTCAAAATGTGACCTAATGGATTGCCAGTTTAACAGACATAGAGGAGTTGAGGTGGACTACGGAGGCTATTGGTGGAGAGGTAGAAAATTAAAGGTAATGGGGGGTTGCCATGACATGGGGGTTGTCCAAATCCGATGACTTGTCCGACTTATTCCAGGGTCGGCCTTCCTTGATCCTCGTCCTTGGACATGGCCGATCGACCCGGATGATTAGATTGTCGTACTCAAAACTATTTTGGTTGTCCTTTAACCTTTATTTATATAAATTTAGGTTTAAGTTAGATTTCAGTTGGGCCGATCCTAAGAAAGAGTTTTCTAAGTCCAAACTGTTATCGAACTTACCTCTGGACCGCCCTTAGAATACCTAGGACCATGTCGAATGCTGAAGGTGCAACCATCCCTAGCATTCGTATTGCAAAATTTGGATGGTTACCCACGTGTTTCTTTGGCCCACAAGTCACCAAATCATCGAATGAAAATATCTAGTATAATTTTTTACATTTTAAAATATATATTTTCTTCCCTCCTATTCTACAATTTGGAACTTCTATGACTATGTGCTTATGTCCACTCTATTATGATTAATTCCCAGTTTGTAGTTGCACGCATAGGGATGACAATATCCCTCCGAATCGGAACGGAGATCTAATTTTTTTATCCGATGAAAATGGATTTGAAAAATTAAAAACAGGAATAGAGACATGGATGAAATTAAAAAAAAATCGATCGGATTTGGAGATGGGTATAGATATCGTACTCTCTGTCCCGATAAATCTCCGACCCAATTACTTATACCCATATCCATATGTGCAACCCATTGAAAATGTTATGCGCTCATGATCTATCTAATAGTATATAAATTTATTTTATGAAAACCATATTTTATTAGCATGTCTTGTAATTTTTTTTGGAATGAAAATAATTTTTTTAAGCTTATATATAATGTACATAAATAAATTGTTAACCGGACAAGAGATGGAGATAAGAAAATTCGGCCCCGAAAGTGTTAACGGGACGGGGACGAAGAATGTATTTTTTAACGGGGACGGATATGAGGATAAAAAATTGAACCCGACGAAAAAATTGGGGACAGGAATATAGATTCAAACACTACTCGAAAACGGGGATGAGAGATATGGTCCCGGCCCCTACTCGCCCCATCGCCATCCCTATGCACGCGTTACCCCTGCATGCATGAAGAACAATATTGAGAGAATCATGTTCTATTGATAAACCAAATCCTACTTTGGCATTTTAATCTTTGTTTGTTTGGACTTTCCTCTGAGGGTCTGCTTGGCAATTGTAGCGATAGCGGTTATACAATGTTTTTAGAGTACCGGTCACGAGAGATCTAATTTTGGATGATTTCTAAGTAGCGATTTTTAAACTAGTCCAATCAATGCTTGGTAATACACTAATAAGCGATTCTGAAAGTTTTTTTTTACACGAATAGAATTTAATAAGAAAAAGTATTAGTAGTTATAATTATATTTTTTGTGAGGATATAAATAAAATAAAATAATAAAATCTTTCAAAACATACCTATTTGGGGTTTTATAAAACCACCAAAAATTACATTATACCGATTTTGAAGAATTTTTGAAGTGACCAAAATCAGTGCCTAGAATTTAATAAGCAGAGGTTTTTTTTTTATAAAAGGTCGATTTAGAAACATAAAAAAAAAGGTGAAAATACCGTTATCAAGCAGATCACAAGGCTCTC
Source organism: Iris pallida (assembly GCA_029216955.1). Taxonomy (NCBI): domain Eukaryota; kingdom Viridiplantae; phylum Streptophyta; class Magnoliopsida; order Asparagales; family Iridaceae; genus Iris; species Iris pallida. The sequence continues at coordinate 6,844,177 of JANAVB010029216.1, forward strand.
GTAATATCACCTCATCTAACTATTATCATGCTCAACTATTTTAATTTTTCCTTTATATGATCACATGCTATATTACTCTATTTAAGAAAAATAATAAAATATGATAACTAAAATACATTCAATAGTTATTCTTTATTAATACTAGAAGATGCACGTGCATTGCACGTTACATAATTTTTCTTTCTTTCTTTCTTTCTTTCTTTCTAACCTTATCAAAAAATAAATTTATTGTATTTATATTTATATTTTAATTAAATTTTGTAAAAATTTAATTTAATTTTAATTATAATCTGTTATGGGAAAATATTTTTATGATATCGTTGAAAAATAGTTCAAATATTTAAATATATTTGAATTAAGATTTTTTAAACAATAATATTTTCTGATATTTTTTTCTTGAAATTTAGTTTTTAAATAATTTTAAATTTAATTTCAAATAGATATCTTACGGACTAGGAGAGAGAAAATTTTATCTTCTGTAATTTTTAAAATAGAAAATGAACCATGATATATATACGGTTTAGACGACTCACTTTTGAGCCGTTTTGAAACATATTTATATAGTAGAAGATAATATACAAATATGTCGATCGTCCTCAATCCTATTGGAGACTACTCGATGACGAGTACCTAGTAAACAACATGAAGGGGAGTGAAGTTCAATTATAAGTAAGTTTAGTCTGTTGGCATTATTCAATAATTAAGGGGCCACACATGTAAAATTAATTGTGTTTAGGCTATCTAAATAATTAAGCCAAATTAAAGTGGTCTATTTGGAAATTAGCTTAAGGGTATAATTGTCATGGAATATTAATGTGTAGATACCAGAGATAATTCTAATTTGATGAGGGGGCAAATTAGATATGTCAAAACATATAAATATATGTATTCATTAGGGTTATTGTAGAAACATGGAATTTCACAACCAGAAAGCCCATGCGCCAGACACTACATGCGCCAGAACTCGGACAGAACACTTCACAGCAAAGTCAATAAGTATAGACATTTGAAGAAGGACTTTTTATTTATATACAAAAGTCTATTACATGTCGAGAAAAGGTTGTACAAAGGAGAATTTCTACAAAGGAAAGATCCTAAGTCTACAGCCAGCGGCCACCATGCGCCTCCAGATAGGCGCAGCAGTCACCATGCACCGCCAGTTAGGCGCAGCAGATACCATGCGCCTTCAACCAGGCGCATCCCACCATCTCTTCAGCAACTCAGTTATGTGCATCCCTTCAACAGCCCAGTTATGTGCCGCTCTTCCAGCCAGGCTCACCTGATAAGTGCTTCGATTAAACAAAGCATTTAACCCTCTGGCTGGAACCAAGGAAGAGAAGAGCACCGCAAGTCTGTGGCCAGGGGAGGCTTTGAAAGAGCCTCCAAAGACCAAGGAAGACCGTAATCGAAATACGGCTAAAGGAGCAGCTTTCAACACAACCAGAGTGGACGACACCCACTTTGAAGGAAGAAAGAGCCTAGCACCGCCATTCTGATCTACGGCCCTTCCAGAACAACGGAGACGAGGCCCGAGCATCCCTATCTTTAGATGCAACAGGCACCTTCCGCTGCCTCAGAAGCCCTCGACTCCGTCTTTTGGATGTAACAGTCACCTTCAAGTGCATCAACGACGACATGGCGTCTCAACTTCACCCTCGGGAACACTTCGTCAACAGAATGCACCCGAGAACCCAAGATCATGATTAGAAGTACGTGAGAGAGTGAGATGCCAACCTTCTCTCTATACCACTATTTATAGGTCGGGCAGATCAAACCCATACGTCAAGTGGATGGCTCTCCGAATTCCGTGCAATGAACTCACATTAAATGGATGAACCGGACGCCTCGACTTCAGCCAAACGGCTATTTAAAAGCACTCGAGAAGCGAAACAACCGCATCATTAAAGATGTGTCGGATGCGCCGGCTGGACAGCTCATCACACCCCTTCAAACACCAAGCGCCTCCCACAGATGCGCCCTGTACCGAGCGCATCACAGAGGATGTGCCCCCATACGGCCCCATACGCCTAGTGGAACGTCAACCAAAGCGCCCACTCAGCTGTCCATCGAATGTTACCAACATTAAATGCTGAACTGACAGAGTTGGCAGTACGCCTCCCCAAGCCTGAACGGTTGACAGCTTTTACAGAAAATAAAGCGTCCACAACGTCAACATCATCATGACTTTAGCCCGACGGCTACTGCCACGTGGCCACCCAACCATCCGCATGCACCTCAAAAGCCATGCGCCTCAGACCCTTCACTGATCCCTAAAGACAGAAGAAGAGTCTCCAGTTGAAGCTTTGCATGCGCCTCAAGAGCCATGCGCCCCAGACTGATCTCTGATCCCGAAAGACAGAAGGAAAGTTGCTCGCATGCGCCTCAAAAGCCATGCGCCCAGAACGGTTCGTGACTCCTAAAGGTCACGAGCCAAAATCTCATCATGCGTCCAATCCAAGGCGCATCCCACCAAATCATCTCCCCATCAGATCTGAGATCTCCGAGCCATGAGTCGACGACACGTGTCCTTTGACTCAACTCATCCAAGATCTCAGCAACAGAAAGATCTTCTCCTTTGCTACGTGCCGGCTCACAACAGCAGTATGAAGAATTCAACCCCTCGAGTAGGGCGCATCATCCATGCGCCTCCCTCAGCAATCTCCACGTGGCGTCCCCACGTACCGGCGCATCCTACATATGCACGCATGAGCAGCCAACATGCCCAGCTATAAACAGAGGGATCATTTCCTTCTTACCAACCTACCTACACACGGACAACGCACATAATCCACAGAGGATCACCAGAGAGACAGGGACAGACACTCAACGTCTTCCTTCTCTCGGCAAGCTCTAGCACCCAGAGCAATCTACACCTTCAGAGAATCGATAACCGTCGTCAGCCCGTCAACGAAGTCAACGCATTACCACTCGCTCCATTGGCACTAAGGACCCAGATTAAACAAAAGTGTACTCCTAGCACTACATCTAAGTCGTATATTGTAACACTGTTCTGTTTGTGTTAAAGTTTTCAATCAAATAATTTTAATGGCAAACAAGCTGGCGACTCTGCTGGGGACCTCTTTCTCCTCTTCCAAGAAAGTCGTGTCACAGGCCGACGACGTGAAGGTGGGCTCCTCCCACCAGACGCTGGTTGTGCGCCTCAATCAACAGGCGTACGAGGAGTTCATTTCTGAAGGAAGTGCGAGTCCTTCGAAGCGGCTGCCGAAGCCGAAGAAGACCTGCCGTGTCTGGGTGCGCAAGGTCGACGCCTCGGGCACCACCACTGAAGGGAATGCGCCAATCCAGCCCTCCCTTCCTGCTAACGTTCTCAGCAACCAAGGTGCGCCCGCTGATGCAGCGCATCTCTCGGGGAAGCGTGCGGTTGACCACGTTCTCTAGCCATCTCCCTCTCAGGCGAGGAAGATGCGTCGACGGAGCAGGGGCGCAACCAATGCCCCGTGCATCACCTCTGATGTGCCACAAAAAGTCTCTGTCTTTGACAGACTCACTCGCTTTAATGGCGAGGAGAATTTGGATGCTGAGTACTATGCGCCCCAGCGGGCTAGTATAAAGAAATCCAAGGCGGCACGGGCCATGCGCCACAAACGTGCTATGCCAGCAGCAGGCCAGAGGCACGCGCTCACAATCACGCGCACTGCCGATGGCAAGCTGTACAAGGTCGAATCAGGTATCTCTACACCAAAAATGAGTCGACCTTCAAAGTCCTCATCTCACTTGGGCGCATCTACTGCGTGCACAACCAAGTCGAGTGAGGCAAATTCAGTGGTCTTGAACTCCCGCGCCTCCTCTGGTTGTGCGTTTGAGGTCCGTTCAAGTCACTTCAAATGTTGTGGTTCCCCCACTACTGATCGTGATGCCTGCTTGGTATTAGATCAGGGGGTACAGCACTCACCTGACCACCCTGGCGTTTGGTCTTGCCATGCGCCTGAAGGGGGTGTGAAGGTAGCACTCTCCTCCAACGACCTGCGTAACGTGATCACTCACAAGCGCCGGTCAGGAGAGTCGACCAACAGGCACGATACGCCTCTCACGGGACATACTTGTGCGGTGGTCACCATCAACTGCTGTTGCAAGGCAGCAGTACCACCAAGGCAGTCAGTCTTCCAGCGGCTGCAATCATCGACACCCCTCCGACATCGCCTCAGGATGAAGGTGTCAACAGAAGAGGAGCCAAGGGTTGCTTCATGCAACGTGACCTCCAACTCCTCGTCAGTCCGGAAGACGACTGGCAATTCCTCGTCTTCATCCAAAAGCCAGCCAAGGAAAACCAAGGCAGCTGTCTCAACCTCTGGAGTGTTCGAAGGCACTCGGTCGAGAAAGAAGTTCTTGGAGGAAGTTGGGGGTAGTCAGACCCTTGTTGAGCCTCCTTCCGAGGACGAAGATGTCCAAAGCACAGCTGCGGCGGATCTTCGTCCTCAAGGCGAAGTCAACCTCCCAGAAGCCCCTCAAAACGAGGATGTCCCCCAGGGCACGGCTGGGGGTAGAGACGAAGAGGCCCTTCAAGATGGAGCTGAGGGCAATCAGGCCCATGCAGATGCGCCCGTCGAGAATGACCCCCAGAATGTGGCTGGGGGTGGCCAAGGTGGAACACCAAGAGAGGTGACTCCCCCACATGAAAGTGAGGCCGAGAGCGAAGCCTCAACCAATCCATCCACTCCCGGCCGTGTCAGGACAGTATACATGACTGGGGGTAATTCCGAGTCTGATGCGCCGCCGCAGGACATTGTCCAGCGCATAGACTCATTAGAGGGAGGACTCAAAACCCTCTCTGCCTCTATGCAAGCACTGACTCAAGCAGTGTTTAATATACGGTCGGCCTTGACCAGAACACCTTCAACCGGTCCCGACCCAGGAGCCAATGGGGAGTCGAGTGTACCCCTTCAACGGGCACCCTCAGACACAGAAGCACCCCGGACGTCGGAGCCCTCAAACGCTCCACTCCAGATAGTACCACCTTCCCCGACTCCTAGCTCCACGGAGGATGTGGTCGAAATGATCAAGGACTTGCGGGAGCGCTTCGAGTCCAAAAACAGGCAAGAGGAGCGCCAGAAGATGGGCATTCTCCAGCCTTATCCCCTCGAGTGGAACAAGGTGGTTTATCCTCCAAAATATAAACCACAAACACTCACGCCGTACGACAGAAAGGACTCTCCGCGTCGATACCTGATATATTTCCAGTCACAGACGGGGCATCTTCCAAAGGAGGACGCGCTCCTCACCAGCATCTTTGTTGGGGCTCTAAAAGGGGTGGCGTATGACTGGTACTGCAGCCTCCCTGACAATTCTATATCGTCCTTCGACGACTTGATGCGCCTCTTCCTCGATCGCTTCTACAACGGCGGGAAGGACATGACGATGGCATCTCTCATAGAGATACGCCAGAAGGAGAAAGAAACGGTTCGGGTGTTCATCGAACACTTCCGACAGGCCTGCTTCAGGCTACCTCCAGGCATGCCAGAACATGCGCTCCTCTTCTCTTGCAGCATGAACATGCTGCCTGCAGTGAAGCTCTGGCTCAACTCTACTCCCCCTCCCGACTGGAGCTCCCTGATCATCGAAGCTGAAGCCGTAGAAAAGAAGGCGGCCAATGCACGTCTTCTGGGTGTCAGCTTCCCCGCCTTTGATGATAAGGGGAAAAGGTCTGCAGCCAACAACTCCGGACAAGAAGCAAAGGGGAAACAGGCATTGACGGTTAATGCCTCGAAAGGTGCATCTGCGCCTACTCAGAAGCCTCCACTGGCACCGAGACCCAAGGAGGTGTATTCATTCAATGACGAAGACACCCTGCAACTCTTTAAAATACTGAAGCAGGGTGACAAGATCAAGCTCCCGGACCCAAAGTGGCCCGATAAAGTCGAAAAAGTGGACAACCCGAGGTACTGTCACTACCATCGGTTTGTCGGACACCCGACCAAGGACTGCTACGTCCTCAAGAATTACATCCAGCGCATGATCAATGCCGATGTAATCTCTGTCGACTATGAAGAGAAGACGGTGTCAGCCAATGTGGTGTCACTTCAGTTCGGCACCTTACCTCCGACCACCACACAAGATGGCGTCGTCCTCATCCCTAAGGCGACAATGGAGGTGGTGAACTTGCCACTCATCCCACTTACCACATCTTGAGGAAAGGTCCTCTGGGTTTACCCCGACCTCTCCGAGGTGACTCAACCGGAGGTACGCTCTACCTCCAAATCAAAAGGCAGGAAGATCAAGTCTTGCCGCACGGTCTCTTCTTCAACGGAAGAGGCATTTCCAGTGCAGACTCGTGCACAACAGAACGCCCATCCCGGCGAAGCTGCCGCCGAGGTGGTGCCTCCTGGCACCATCCCTGAGGAGGGCCCGTCTAAACCCTCAGCAGCCAATAAGCAGAAGCAGGTGGAGGCTCGTTTCGACAGACCTCTACGGAAGAAGAATGCTTCGGGGCTAGCCAAGCCCCACAACTTTGACATACTGGCACAACTGGCCAGTACTCCTGTACGCCTGTCTTTGTTTGAGCTCCTGCATCTTTCCAAAGACTCCCAAGAAGCTCTCTGCGAAGCTCTGAAGGACGCTGAATCCTTTCTCAGTCAGGTCAAGCAGCCTGAAGACCTCCCAACTACTTGTGTGCACTGTCATTGTGCGGATGAAGTTATCCCAAACATAACTTTCACCCAATAAGACATGCTGCTCAAGCACCACCGACATAACCGACCGCTGTATTACACAGGGTACATCGGTTCAGTCAAGGTGAGCCAGATTCAGATCGATCCGGAGTCTTCCCTCAGCATCATCCCGAAGGCGCTGCTATCAAAACTGGGGATCCCAATGCATCGGCTGGCGCCCTCCAATACAACCATCAGTGGCTTCAATGCTAGCAAAAGCGAGCCACTGGGCAAGATTCGACTGAAGTGTCACATCGGCAACCTCAAAACTGAGGTGACCTGTTATGTGGTGGATGCCGAGGTCAACTACAACATCCTGCTCGGCCGACCATGGCTACATGAGTACATGGTGGTGCCTTCCACGCTCCACCAATGCATGAAATATGTATCCACCAACGGCGTCATCCGGACGGAGTTCGCAGATATCGATCCTTTCAAAGGGATTGAAGCCTACTTCACCGATTCCGACTTGTACAAACCACTTGACGAGGAGGAAGCCAACGATGCTGATGATGAGGCAGAGACGGCAACTGAGCCGGACACGGAGCCTGAGATGACTCCAGATGCCCCTTTGAAGATCCGACTGAAGGGAAAACCACCCCAGAAGGTGCCTCCAATGAGCATCAAACTATCAGGAAAAGTACCGACTCCTGAGGCTCCCCTGAAGATACGCCTCAAGGGAAAGCCGCCTCAAACATCGGCTCCCCTGGTGGCAAAATTACAGGGAAAAGCACCACTCATAGGAGGCGCAGTTGAGGCACCTCTGAAGGTGCGTCTTAAGGGCAAGCCCCCGCAGTCATCCAAGACGCCAGAGAGGGCTCACATAACCCTCTCAGACCCCAAAGTCAAAGCTGTGGTGGATTCTCCTGATCCGACCACAGTGCTTACAGATGAGGAGCTTGGCGAATATATCTCTGCTGATGTAGATGCACCCTCCTTAGACAATGTAATCCCACGGGATAAGATCTCGTACTTTATCAATAATAGAGTGTCTTTTAATTATTCTTGTCTTCTGCACTGGAATGCCATGTATACATTAGATAACGCTCTACGGTCGTTACAAACACAAATAACGACCGTCCATCATGTAAATCGAGTAGTCCCGTCTCAAGGAGTCTGTTTCATAGCCCCTCCACGAAGCCGAGACGAAGGATCCATCATTTTGGGCAAAGTCGAGCGTCATCAAGACCTCCCGCCGCTCGAGCCAGAACCAGATGCCGGCAGAATGTAACTCTATCGGTACACGGATAAGGCAAAGTACCTCATCCAAAAGATGGGCTACGACCTAAAAAGCGACAAAGGCCTAAACTACGGCAAGGGTCGACGTCTTCCTCTCCGGCTTCCAACACCCAAAGGAAAGCCGCAGGACTACTACAACAAAACTCGATGGGGGGTAGGCTATGTCACGTCGCCAGCAACTCTAGAGAGTTCAGACGCAGAAGACGTAGAACATTTCCACTCGTCCGAAGCATCGACTTGCGATTCCGATACCAGTATCGGATCAGTCTTCAGGAAGGTGCTGTCAGCTAACATGACGTCAGCACAACCTAAAAAAGGTGAAGGCGAAGACCAAGCGCCGGAACCCTTCGAAGAAGAACCCTGGGCTCAACGCCTAGGAGAACAATGGGAGTCTCATTTTGAGTTACGTGAACCTCCCACCGAAGACGAAGTCGAGCAGATCGACCTTGGGGACGGATCTTCTTCCAAACTCATCTTCATCAGCAAAAGCCTAGAAGGAGAAGACCGAGAGTCTCTAATCCAGCTGGCTAAAGAGTATATCGATGTCTTTGCCTGGAGCTACGAAGATATGACGGGACTCGATCTACAGATTGTAATACATAGGTTGAATATCTTACCTGATGCCAAACCTATCAAACAACAACAGCGACGTTTACGTCCGGACATCATGAATGCCATCGATCAGGAGGTGGACAAACTCCTGACCAGCGGCTTCATCCGTGAGGAACAGCACCCAGATTGGGTAGCCAACGTCGTACCTGTCACCAAGAAGAATGGAAAGATACGAGTCTGTATCGAGTTCAGGGACCTCAACTCTGCTTGCCCGAAGGACGAATTCCCGCTTCCAATCACCGATGTGATGATCGATAACACATGTGGCTTTGAACGCATGTCTTTTATGGACGGGTATTCAGGCTACAATCAAATCAAGATGTTCCCCGATGATGCAAAACATACGTCATTCAGGACTCCGAAGGGTGTTTTCTGCTACACAGTGATGCCTTTCGGCTTGAAGAACGCCGGTGCAACATACCAACGAGCTATGAGCACTATCTTCCGTCAATATCTTCGGAAGACAGTCGAATGCTATGTTGACGACATCGCAGTCAAGTGCTGCCTCAAAGGAGATCACCTACAGGATCTGAAGACAGTCTTCGATCTCATGCGGGCACATCAACTCAAAATGAACCCCGCTAAATCCTTCCTGGGGGTTTCTAGCGGCAAATTCTTGGGCTTTGTCATCACGGTGAAAGGCATTCATGTTGATCCCGAGAAGACCAAAGCCATCCTCAACATGGACCCTCAGAAGAATCTTCGAGAACTTCGGGGCTTACAGGGACGTCTGGCATACATCCGGAGGTTCATAGCAAACCTCTCCGGTAAATGTCAACCCTTTACTCAGCTCATGAAGAAGGGAGTCTCTTATGTCTGGACAGAGGAGTGCCAAAAGGCTTTCGACGACATCAAAGCCTACTTGACGAGCCCACCAGTCCTGGTGGCACCTGTCGCCGGCAAACCATTTCTCCTCTACGTCCGTGCCATGGATCATTCCCTTGGCGCTCTACTGGCTCAAAACAGCGATACAAGCTATGAGCAAGCAATCTACTACCTCAGTCGAACGCTCATCGGGGCCGAATACCGGTACAACCCCGTTGAAAAAGGAGTGCTTGGCTTTGGTGTTTGCCATCCAGAAGACTCGTCATTATGTCTCGGGCCAGACAATTCATGTTATTTCCCGAGTCAATCCGCTCAGAGTCCTCATGACGAAGCCAGGTTCATTGAACTCCCGGCTAGCCACATGGGCGATCTTGCTAACACCGTATAATATGGTGTTTGTCCCGCAAAAAGCTGTTAAAGGTCAAGCTCTGGCTGACTTTTTAGCTGCACACCCCATCCCAGAATCCTCAAAACTCTATGAAGACATCCCGGATGAGGTCCAAAAATCCAACGTCACCGAAGGAAGCTCCATTTGGCGGATGTTTTTCGATGACGCTTCGAGAACAGGCCCCAAAGGCCAAATCATCGCAGGAGTGGGGGTAGTCTTAGTCTCCCCCGATCAGTTGGTCATCCAGCGTGCTTACTCCCTTTCGAAGCCGTGCTCCAACAATATTGCCGAGTACAACGCACTCATCATGGGACTCCAGCTCGCACAACGGCTGGGGGTGGACCATCTGGAAGCCTACGGTGACTCAAAACTCGTCGTAAACCAGATTCGGGGGCAGTACCAGGTTCGCCATGAAGATCTGATCCCTTACCATGAAGTTGTATTGAACATCATTTCAACCTTCACCGGATTCTTTATCGAACACGTACCTCGTCTACAAAACTTGGAGGCTGACGCTCTGGCTGGCCTCGCAGCCTCATTGGCAGCGCCCTTTGGGACTCAACACTATGTCACGGTAACTGGCCGAGACTTGGTTTGTCCTAGAAACAACCTATGCTTGCGAGTGGCTCACGCCATGCCGACGAACACTGGTGTTAATGTCCGAGACTGGAGGTTCCCGTTCATCGACTTCGCTGTCTACGGAATCCTTCCAGAGGACCCGAAGGAAGCCGTCTCAGTCAGGAGACGCTCTCTTCGATTCTACTACGATACAGCTACCAAAATGCTGTACCGACGCTCCTTCGATGGGCTCCTCCTTCGATGCTTGTCCAACGAAGAAGCAGCCGAAGCTCTTCAAGAAGCTCATGACAGAACTTGCGGAGCTCATCAACCCGGTCCTAAATTGCAGGATCGACTGCGACGTATGGGCTACTACTGGCCAACCATGGCCGCCGACGCTGTTGAATATGCTAAGAAGTGTCATGCATGCCAACTTCATGCAGACTTCATACATACACCGTCTGAACCACTACATCCTACAGTCGCCTCATGGCCCTTTGAAGCCTGGGGCATGGACATTGTGGGACCAATCACCCCTCCTTCATCAAGAGGACACCGCTTCATCCTGGCCATCACCGATTACTTCTCTAAATGGGCAGAAGTAGTCCCACTGGCAGAAGTAAAGAGCCCCAGGGTGGTCAGCTTTATCAAACACCATGTCATATACCGTTTCAGAGTACCCCGGCGGATCATTCATGACAATGGTCCTCAGTTTATCAGCCACATTTTTAGCAGGTTCTGTGACAAGAATCGCATTCAAAATGTGGCATCCACCGCCTACAATCTGGCTGCAAACGGGTTAGCAGAAGCGTTCAACAAAACTATCGTTAGGCTGCTCAAAAAGGTCGTGTCATCCAACAAACGCGATTGGGACGAAAAGCTTGGCGAATGCCTCTGGGCCTACCGTACAACGGTACGGACCCCAACAGGCAACACACCATTCTCCCTGGTCTACGGGAGCGAAGCGGTACTGCCTCTCGAGATCCAGATACCCTCACTCCACGTTGCAATAACAAACAAACTCACAGAAGAAGACAATCAACGTCGTCGTCTGCGGGAATTGGAGGCACTCGATGAGAAGCGTCTCCTGGCTCAACAACGCATCGAACTCTACCAAGCCCGTATATCATAGGCTTTCAACAAGAAGGTCAAACAGAGGACTTTCCAAGTTGGCGACCTGGTTTTAGCAGTCAGAAGACCAATGGTGTTAACTCACAAGACACCAGGAAAGTTCGAGCCCAAGTGGGAAGGACCTTTCATCATAGAGACAGTATACTCAAACGGTGCTTACCGCCTCGCCAAACCCAATGGGGACTTGTTCATGATGTCCATCAACCGCAAGTTCCTAAAGAAGTACTATTCTTGACATCCTTCAGACATGTACTTCCCCAAAGGGGATCTGTAGGCCCAATTATCGGGGCTCACACACAATCTTCTTCCACAAACTCATACGCTTTTGGAACCCAGCTGTTCCGTGGCATCCTTCAGTAGAAAGACAACCACGTCCACATCACCTCTGAGTTGTTCCTCTACACCCTACAAAGCGGAATCTTACGCTACGTAAGCCGACGCTACCCTTCATGTTTACCACGTCCACATTACCTCTGAGTAAACATCTCTTACAAACAACCCCTGCGTTGTCGTACATTGATCGCAGAACTTCCACGTCCACATCACCTCTGAGTTGTTCAGCGTATCCCCCAAGATCATTTCTACCACGTCCATAATACCTCTGAGTAGGAAGATTCTATCATTTTGAACCTAATGATTGCCATGTCCACATCACCTCTGAGCAAACATGTTGGTTCCTTCAAACTTATTATCTGTACCTAAAAACTAAGGTGCACAAAAGATAATAGGTCCACACAAATCATCAAGTTCATAATAACAAAAATGAACACATCACAAAAAAAGGTTGTATACTTCTTTATTTTCTAAAAAAGAGAGAGAGAGAGAGTACAGAACTACACTATCCCCTAGCAAGGGTTGCAAAAGAACTTAAAAAAGGGAGCAGCTACAGTCCCTGAACCTCTCCAGGGTGGGCTGAGAGATCTCTGACTCGACGTCTTAAGTCGGCTGTACGGGTCTCCACAGTCGCCAGGACTCGACGCTCAGCTTCTTGACGCATCAATTCAACAGCCTCAGCGGAAGTTTCGCTCTCATGCTTCTCATCAAGCTGTTGTCACTGCTAAGCCAAGGCAAGAGTCCGCTGAGTAAAAGTCGCTTCCTCCTTCTTGAATGCTGCATGTTCAGCTCGGACACGTTCGGCATCTAACTGGAGTCGGGCCCGTTGGTCCTCAAGGCGACGCATCTGGGTGTTGATCTCTGCGATGTTAGCATCCAACGCAGCTCCCGTTTCCATCGTCTTCTTCATGGACTGAGACAACTGCTCTACCGCAGCCTCAGTCTCAGCCACCTCGCGCTCCCAAATGCCCACAGTGGCCTGGTAGAAAGACTCGATCTCGGCAATCAACTTCCCCTTCTCCACATCTATCAGGACGGAGAGGTTATTTCGCTGGATGCGCTAAAGTTTCGCAAGCCGCTCGTCCAGCTCGATCACCGAAGCATCCAGAATTTTGGCCATATGGTCGTGGCCTTAGTGAACGCGGATCAGCTCGATACAGGGCATTGCCAGAGTTTTTGCCGTCGCAAAGCTCCCGTTGGCATCCATCACCGCAGATACACCCCTCTACAGCATTTTGTACACCCCCTCGACGAGGAATTTCACATATTCGTCTGCGTCCGCCAGTACCTGCGGCATTATAGCAGGAGTTGGAGGAGCTACTACAGTTAGCGGACCGAAAGAAGATCTACCAATCTCAACCTGCGAGGCTTGAACCTCGGCATCAAATAGGCTCTTCATCAACAGGGGCTGGACTGGTAGCCCGAGGAGCCGAAGGAACAGAGGAAGTCGGCACAGGCGTCGAGATAGTTCTCCAAGTGGAAGGAGCAATAGAGGGTTCCACACCCTTGCCCTACTCAAGCCCGGAGGAACCACTGACGTCAACGGCCACTTCTTCAGCCCCCAACGTTCTATCAACAGCCAATACCTTCCCTGGCAGAATGGGGAGATCAACACTTGTCTCTTGACCCGCCCCAGCAGTCGAGATCGGCAGACGAGTCTCGTCATCAAATCCCTCTACAGGGACAGGATCTGTCGCCACCTCCTGATCGGTAGCCACCTCAACTACTGAGGCTGGGGTAGGACTCGGCAATGATACCACCGATCCCCCCTCATCAAGACAAGGAGGGGAATCAACCCTCTCCTCTGTTCCAACCATACCTGTTGCCCCCGCAACAGGTTTTTGTAATTCTGTTGGACCTTCGGCATCCAAGGCCGACGCTGTGGCCTTCATCTTCTCGGAAGCTGCTGCATCCTTAACTTCCCTTCTGACATAATCCGGGGATGCTGGAATCTCCACAACAACATCCTCGAGATTCTCCTCCATGGGAGACATCATAGTTGGCAGAATACGCACTTCAGACGAGCCCGCCATCTCCTTTGGCCTGCTCCCACCAGATTTTGGAGTACGGGGCTTTTTTTTCAGCGGCTCCTACAAAAAAGGGAGAAGCATTGATTACATAAGAAGCTGAACTTGAAACCAGACCTTACGGGACACCTTACCTCTGCAGATGCTGAGTCCGAGGACACCGTCGGTGACGATGCCTTCTTCTGCTTCTTTGATGCAGGAGAGTCGACCTTTGTATCTGTACGCTTTTTCGTTTGATCGGCCGAGGGTTTTGCCTGACCCCCGGTAGATATGGCGGGAGCGCCTCGATAACCCGACTCGGGCGGACGGTACGATCGAGCCTTCGCCAAAGTGTCTGCACCCGCCGCTAAATGGGTGCCTGTAATAAAACTGGTCTCCCTATCATATCCGGCGGGTGCGGCAGCCATAGCACAGTAAAATCTGGAGGCTGAGTAAAGAATCGGCGGACGCGGATTCTGGACAGAAAGCGTAAAGCGGGCTCCAGTATACCTGCCTGAGTGGCACGGATCGCGGCGGTCAGCCCAATCTCTTGGAGCTCAGTATGAAACCGCGACAGGATCCAGTGTGTCAGTTTGTCCCATTTTGAAACATAATGACACCAACCCTCTACCCGAAAGTCTCCCTTGGGGTATGATTGTTCCATCAACAACATAAGTATTGACGGGAACATCACTATAAATACTCCCAGGACGAAGAGTCCGCCAGGTGAAAGAGGTACCAGCTCGTGAGGCGGCCAGAGTATCCTTCTGATCAGAAGAAGAATCAATTCTAATGATGCCTGCTACCGCTCCCCCCTGAGATGGAGTAATGTCCCAGGACATTCTCCTCTTGGAAGTAAGACGACAGAAAGCTAACAGAGGCCACTGACGTTCGAGCTGCCTGACGGTCATATGCATACCCCTGGCTGTAAAGAACCAGTCTTCTTTGACCTTCAGCACCTTGGCTTCAGTAGAAGAAAGGCGGTCTCCGAGCAGGAACTCAGGCTTTAAGAAGGTTATTTTATCGGAAGTGGCAGATTTTAGAACGCCACGTTCCATTATTCGTTTGAGGAACCCGTGATGTTGTTCCCGAATTTGAGCCATTCTTTCGGGATGCTGATCCACCATAATAGCCGCTTGAGCAGGGTTTATCACCTCTTTATCATAATCTACTCCCATCTGGCAGAGCGCGGCGTCCAGGAGCACTTTGTTCAAGAGTGGAATAGTCATCGACACTGATACAAATGCAAAGATATTAGAGACGACACAAAGATCAGAGCTTCATTCTCGTCAAAAGCGCGTATCAAGCGCATTTGAAAAAGGAGCCTCGGCGCATCATCAGGGTTTAAACCCATGCGCGTCAGCGGTAGAGCCTCGGCGCATCATCAGGGTCTAAATCCATGCGCGTCAGCGGTAGAGCCTCGGCGCATCATCAGGGTCTAAACCCATGCGCGTCAGCGGTAGAGCCTCGGCGCATCATCAGGGTACAAAACCCATGCGCGTTAGCAACTAAAACCACGGTGCATGATAAAGGCATGAGCCTATGCACGTCGGCGAGAAAAATCTCAATACATCATCAGGACTCAAAGTCCACATACGTTGGCAAATAAGAACGATAGAAGATAATAAAGCTCACCGACTACCGCCGGCCGAACTTCGACAGGCGAACGAGGAATGTCACTCACGACAGCCTCTACAGGCTCCTTCTCTTTCTCCTTTCCCTTGCCAGCACCGCCGCGAGGAGTCTTGGGAGCCATTCTCTCAAAGAGGAAGAAGTTAGGGTTTTGAAGAAGAACTCTAAAGGAGGCAAAGGCACAGAGCAGAAGAACTCTCTCTCTCTCCATCTCTCACCTATTTATAGGCCGTGGTCACACGCGTGAACCAATGACGAGTGATCTCAGCCGTCGCCTCGGGTTCTGTGAAGAGATAACAGCAAATACAACCAAAAGATCATCATTAATCTTTTCGGTTACCAAGGCATCATCATATGTATTAACTGAGAGGAGCATGCGCCCGAACAGGCATGCGCCCAACAACCATGTGCCCTGATCGCCATGCTTCTTATTCAAAGTATTCCAAAACTTATTCAAAAGTTTTGAAAACTTTGAAGAGGGTCTTGTAGAAGCATGGAATTTCACAACCAGAAAGCCCATACGCCAGACACTACATGCGCCAGAACTCGGACAGAACACTTCACAGCAAAGTCAATAAGTATAGACATTTGAAGAAGGACTTTTTATTTATATACAAAAGTCTATTACATGTCTAGAAAAGATTATACAAAGGAGAATTTCTACAAAAAAAAGATCCTAAGTCTACAGCCAGCGGCCACCATGCGCCTCCAGATAGGCGCAACAGTCACCATGCGCCGCCAGTTAGGCGCAGCAGATACTATGCGCCTTCAACCAGGCGCATCCCACCATCTCTTCAGCAGCTCAGTTATGTGCATCCCTTCAACAGCCCAGTTATGTGCCGCTCTTCCAGCCAGGCTCATCTGATAAGTGCTTCGATTAAACAAAGCATTTAACCCTCTGGCTGGAACCAAGGAAGAGAAGAGCACCGCAAGTCTGTGGCCAGGGGAGGCTTTAAAAGAGCCTCCAAAGACCAAGGAAGACCGTAATCGAAATACGGCTAAAGGAGCAGCTTTCAACACAACCAGAGTGGGCGACACCCACTTTGAAGGAAGAAAGAGCCTAGCACCGCCATTCCGATCTACGGCCCTTCCAGAACAACGGAGACGAGGCCCGAGCATCCCTATCTTTGGATGCAACAGGCACCTTCCGCCTGCCTCAGAAGCCCTCGACTCCGTCTTTTGGATGTAACAGTCACCTTCAAGTGCATCAACGACGACATGGCGTCTCATCTTCACCCTCGAGAACACTTTGTCAACAGAATGCACCCGAGAACCCAAGATCATGATTGGAAGTACGTGAGAGAGTGAGAGGCCAACCTTCTCTCCATGCCACTATTTATAGGCCGGGCAGATCAAACCCATGCGCCAAGTGGATGGCTCTCCGAATTTCGTGTAATGAACTCACATTAAATGGATGAACCGGACGCCTCGACTTCAGCCAAACGGCTATTTAAAAGCACTCGAGAAGCGAAACAGCCGCATCATTAAGGACGTGTCGGATGCGTCGGCTGGACAGCACATCACACCCCTTCAAACACCAAGCGCCTCCCACAAATATGCCCTGTACCGAGCGCATCACAGAGGATGCGCCCCCATACGGCCCTATACGCCTAGTGGAACGTCAACCAATGCGCCCACTCAGCTGTTCATCGAATGTCACCAACATTAAATGCTGAACTGACAGAGTTGGCAGCATGCCTCCCCAAGCCTGAACGGTTGACAGCTTTTGTAGAAAACGAAGCGTCCACAACGTCAGCATCATCATGACTTTACCCCGACGGCTACTGCCATATGGCCACCCAACCATCCGCATGCGCCTCAAAAGCCATGCGCCTCAGACCCTTCACTGATCCCTAAAGACAGAAGAAGAGTCTCCAGTTGAAGCTTTGCATGCGCCTCAAGAGCCATGCGCCCCAGACTGATCTTTGATCCCGAAAGACAGAATGAAAGTCGCTCGCATGCGCCTCAAAAGCCATGCGCCCAGAACGGTTCGTGACTCCTAAAGGTCACGAGCCAAAATCTTATCATGCGCCCAATCCAAGGCGCATCCCACCAAATCATCCCCCCATCAGATCCGAGATCTCCGAGCCATGAGTCGACGACACGTGTCCTTTAACTCAACTCATCCAAGATCTCAGCAACAGAAATATCTTCTCCTTTGCTACGTGCCAGCTCACAACAGTAGTATGAAGAATTCAACCCCTCGAGTAGGGCACATCATCCATGCGCCTCCCTCAGCAATCTCCACGTGGCGTCCCCACGTACCGGCGTATCCTATATATGCGTGCATGAGCAGCCAACCTGCCCAGCTATAAATAGAGGGATCATTTCCTTCTTACCAACCTACCTACACACGAACAACGCACAGAATCCACAGAGGATCACCAGAGAGACAGGGACAGACATTCAACGTCTTCTTCCTCTCGGCAAGCTCCAGCACCCAGAGCAATCTACACCTTCAGAGAACCGATAACCGTCGTCAGCCCGTCAACGGAGTCAACGCATTACCACTCGCTCTATTGGTACTAAGGACCCAGATTAAACAAAAGTGTACTCCTAGGACTACATCTAAGTCCTATATTGTAACACTGTTCTGTTTGTGTTAAAGTTTTCAATCAAACAATTTTAATGGCAAACAGTTATGATCCCCAACTTATACGGCCACCAAAAGAGAGATTTTTTCTTTTTCTCTTCTGCATCCCCATCAACAGAAAGAGAGGGACAAAGGATTCGGATTCATCTTTGTCATTAAGTGTCGTAGCAAGTTGGAAAATCGAACCCAATAAAGAGACATTCGCTTCAAGGTCCATCAAGTCTAGCAATGGATTCAGGTACGCTTCTGCAATTTAATTTATATTCTTCATCTCATGAATCGACAGGGCACAATAAAATTTCTAACAAATGGTATCAGAGACTTCATGTTTGATTTATGAGGTTGAAGTTTCAGAATCAATTTTTTGTTATTGTTCATAAATCATAGATCATTCATTCTAATTTTAATTTAGGGTTCCAATGGTTCATAAAGTAATATTTATGATACACGAATATTAGATCTACAGTTTCTTAATAATTGATTTCTTGATACACGAATAAAATTTTGTTCCGGCTAGATCATGCTGGACATGTATCCAAACGATACATCCATATTTAATGGACTAGGATGGCACTTATGTTTATGTTGTTTGATCAAAATTGTTAGCAGTACTATGCACGGTGGGTTATAATTTATGGTAGAATATAATTTATATATTCCTTAGTGTTGTACTAGATGGCTAAATAAAGAGAACAACTGTTGGGATCTTGTCTTCTACTTCTGAGTTATTTTCGCACATAAACAACTGTTCCAACATGTTTGCACATCATAATTATTTTATTTTATTTTTTTATACATGGTTCTCCATTGCTTACAAGTACATTGATTTGTCGTTAATCCTTTATTGATTTGATCGCCATAGTAAGAAAATCTTGATAGAATTCATAATTTATGTACAGTAATGATCTCTCAGTTCATGCTTAAATATTTGATATGGACGCATGTGATAATGACCGTAGAAATTCTCCATTATATTAAATATGCATGAATATGCTTATTGCTGGACATGTGATAATATAGAATGTTGGTTAGATTCCAATTACTTGTGCTGATAGATATTTGGTGTTACTCAATTTAGAGTGTTTTCCAATCTAAGTTGATCATTGGAGGACAAATTGGAATCAAATATAGACAATTTTATGTTTGGCATAAATTTAGTTTCCAATAAATTTATGTTCTAAGTCATATATTTGATGTAATCTATTGACGTACATATCGTCAGCGGATTATTTTAATATAATCTTTATGGATTATTTGAAGCAATCTATTGGTCCATATTTTCAGTAAAATATTACATGAATTTTATTATGTTGACAATGCCCAGTTTAGTCAAATTAAGAATATTTGTTTGAATCATGTAAAGAGATTCACATGCTTATGATTATCTTATTTGTGTTATAATATTTTAATTATGCATGTACATAAAGTTTTGACATGATTCGGTTTTGTAAAATTTAGTCAACATTCAAATTTTTTTGGTGTCTTTTGTGACTAGCAATAGTTGTCTAATATTCTAAATAGACCCATTGAAACAAGATGTCGCCAAAGTGACCTCTCTTGCGTAGATAGTCTATGAGAGATGTTAGATGTTTGTGTGTGTAAATTCATGCGAGTATTAGCCGGCCCGAAGGAAGGTTAATACTTGGCCGAATTACACACATACTTGTGGTGATAAATGTGTGACAATTATACGGTCTACATGTGAATAATAATCCGATCCAAAGATAGGCTTATTATTTGACATGACTTATTGTCAACGTTTGATCATTACACCAAGAATACCACTTGCAGTTAATATCTGTAGCTCCCCTTCCCGATTTTTTTATATTTATTTATTTATTTATTTGATTTAAATGGGGATTTTAGAAATTTTATAAATATTTATTTAGTTAGTTATTACGGTAGATGATTTTAGCCATGGTTGAGTTTTGAAGTACTAGACGACTAGGATTTGTGGCACGGAAGATGTAGCAGTGTGCCTTGACTAGTGTACTAGTCATGCCCGGAGAAACCTAGCCATTGGGATGTCCTAACTAGAAAAACCAGGCCAAGTTGTGACATGACTATTATAAATAGTTAATTATTTATTATTATCATATTATTTAATGTTGAGTGACCCGGTTGAACCAAATTGGCCAGGCTGGACCCAAACCAAGCCCAAGCCTAGATAGTTATGTAGTGCATCCCAAAACGGCCGTGTAGACATGCATTGGGTGGTATTATTTTAATTCAGTAACCTAATAGACGTTTTCCCAAATTGTAGTGTATATATATATATATATATAGAGTAAATAATTGGATATATAAATGTATATGTATATAAATATGTATATATATGTATGTATATAATATATGTGTGTACGTATACGTATATATAAATATATACATATGTGTATGTGTATGTATATATAATATATATATTTTGTATATGTGTACATGTGTACTTATAAATATATATATTTTTTTGTATAGATGTATGTGTGAGTATGAGTATGAGTATATGTATATATATATATATATATATATATATATATATATATATATATATATATATATATATATATATATATATACGAGTGTATATGTGTATGTGTATACAGGTATATAGGTAAATATACGAGTATACGTGTATGTAGATAAATATGTGCATACTTTTATGAACCACACGCAAGAAAATTATCATTTAGATTTTGACTACGGGATAATTAATTATATATATATATATAGGGCTGTATTGTCATATGGTACATATAAATATACACATATATAGAAGTATATATACCTAGATATATACAAATGCATATACATATAGTAATGAATAAAAGAAATAAACAAATAAGGCAATACATCCAAATTTCGGCCCAGCCCAATTGACAGGTTACTAGGTAGGAGTATGATCCTTATGGATGATCACTTCACTAGTAGATGGCCAATAGCTTAAATGGTCGGCAGTACCCATCTGAATGGACGAAGTCCAATGTGAAGACAAATATACTTTTTCCCAGCCCATGACCCCGGTTCTGATTTTTCCAAACATCACAATTGGCTCAAGGTTGGGAATACTCATCTAGGAAGGGAGCAGTGAACCTCGGTCCAACCCAGGCCATTCAGCCCAACGGCCCAGGTCCAAACCCCTGCTGAAGCAGCAAACCACAGCCTTAGGTCCAGCAGACCGCCCATGAGTTCCGAACCGAACTCAAATTTTCATGTGCATATATATAGATATAGGCGGAGAGAAAACGAAAGAAATAGGAAAACCCTAGATGAATGCTCGACCTGTCACGCCCCAGTACCGGAATACGGGGGCGGACGTAGGCCAGCTACACCGTATAAGGTACGAATACACTATATGGCGATGACGGCTGTCAAGTCTTGCTGGGTATCCTAGCATGCAATCAATCTATGGCCTAAATCTGATCTCATATCCACAGGTAAACCACAATAAGACAATATCAAGAGAGATAATCATATGAAAAACAGGAAATACTCATATGAAAATCTAGAATCTACAGTACAGGATAATAATATAGACAAGTATACCTTCCCACGGTTCCTAGCATGTCTGGAACTGAAGCACACCCTCCAAGTCAAGTCTGGAAGATCCACCGGGTCGGTCTCAGACAATCTGGAAACAATCCAGGGTTAGTCAGGCCAACCGCAGCAAGTACCAGAAAGGAAGGCTCAAGAACGGGCGAAGAAAACCAGCAGGATAAAATATGACAAGAATAACATCTAAAAACAGTAAATAAGGGTGAGGGATCGTGCGGTACCAACGCACGATAACAATCCACAAGTATAGTGAAGCTAACACAATCACAGTCTCCCTAGCATCCACTAACACCTGCATTGCCAGCTGGAAATCAATATCAGCTGGCTAGCAGACAACAAGCCAAACAACACAGAAGGACAAGCGGCCACACAATGCCTACGGCTTGCTATTATTAGCTAACTAAGGTTATCATAGGCCTAATTACTAACAAGATGCAGTTGAGGTATTCCTATAGCCACAAGCCCTGCAGACTATCCAGGTTATCCAGGACGAATATATATAGTGGGTACATCGCCCGGGAGACAAATGTACCCTAATAGCTAGCTGGAGGGGTGCCCCACATGACAGTGGGCTGGAAATGTGCCCTACTCGACGACAGGCTACAAGTCCACATGAGCGCCCAGATAACGGGATTGCCTGTAGCCGGAATGCCTCGATCTATATGAGCTACTTGATCAATCTAGTTGTTAACCTAGTCAAATTCATTACGAATTCCTGACCGTGGTAACCAGGAATCCATGTCCTAGACATGATGCAAGACGAGACAGGTAGTTTGTACAAGCACAATCAGAAAAATCAACCACGGTGTCAAGACAAGGTCATACCTAGCAAGTCAGGACTGGCTGTCGCAACAGTGGTCAAGAGTAAACATGTCCTGTCAAGAGTACTAGCCAGGAGTGCACCACCACGGGCTACTACCGAGAATCAAGAGTATACATGCCAGGTTTACCATCAAGTCCAGAGTGATAGTCAAGAGTGCACCTCTACGGGCCACTATCAAGAATCAAGACAGGTCCAGGTCATCGTGTAATACCAGAAACAAGGTCAAACCTATCGGTCACAAGAAGTCACATGTCCAAATCGTGACATAGATAACAAGTCGGGTACAAGATCAAAATCTCTACCATAATAGTCTGTCAAGTACACATGGGAACCTACAACTCAAATCATCAAGTCGGTCCATCCACCAGATCAATCTAGCAAGGGTCTCCCATCCATGATGTTGTGAATATCACGTCAATAAAGACAACCACCAAATACCAAGCTCATTCCCCTAACAATGCTAGACCCTCTGACTCACAAGAATCCTCCAAGTCAATGATCACAAGCCACTATAAAACAAGCCCCTCAACTACCAAGACTCAGCAATCAAACCAGGTTCCCCAACTACCGGAATACACAAAGGTACCAGGTTTTGGACGTTTGGGAAGTCGAGTTAAAATTATATAATAATACCCTCGATATTCTTCTCGTTCTACGAAATATTCGAAATCACCAAAATCCAAGAATCCACATAGATCCATCAAGTCAATATCCCAAGATCGTACTCTCCATAATACTCAATCCTCAGTCATATCCACAAGTCACAACTCCCAATACATAGGACAACTGCCAGCTCTATCTGACTAGACTAGGACACCCCTTAGGATGAAGGGTCAGGGGACAAGAGTCTGGTAATAAATATCGCCGGAAGTGGCAAGGATTACACGGATCGCTCTGGAGCAAATCTATAACCCTTCAACCAAACAAGGACCAGGGTTGCAGACCGTCTCCCGAGTGGAACCGCTCTCCTTACGCTATCCGACGGACAAGACAGATCAGGAGTTAGGCGACTGATCTAGTCTGGAGTCTACTTAGCAAGCAATGGGATCAGGTATACTATACCAAGATGAACAGGCACGAGCCCAGTCCAGCAAATAAAAGGAATGGTTCTGTCCAGTCCTTCGAACCAAATTCCCGATCGGGAATTTTGGAAGAATCCGGCAGAGTCTCCTCTGTATTCTGGACAGGAGCTCCCAGTGAGTTGGGGCTAAAATCCACTCGGCGCAACCCGCTGCGGAATCGCATAATCGCAGACTGAGAACACTAGGTCTCAGCTACCAGCAGCACTACAATGCATACTGGAAACAAATCGATAGCCGAGAACACTAAGCCCCGGCCTCCAGCAGCGCTACGAGGCGTACTGGGAAATCAATCGAACCCGAGACCACTAATGTCTCGGCCTCCAGCAGCACTACAATGCGTACTAGGCGCCAAGCCAACATGCATAATAATAAAATAACTGCCTCGCAGGACGCACCACAACACATGTCCATAAATCCCTAACCCAAGCACAATCACCGCCACAAGTAAAGTTAGCCAGAGCCGTTACCCGACCGCGAGTCGGACACGGGGCACATGGGGACAATCCATACATGTGAGTCGTGCTCGTGTCCTCGGAGGTGTGGATGACCCATCCGAGTCGGCCGATACGGTCTATCCCAGTATCGGACCAAGCTAGTCTAGGTTATCATGGCAGTTCTACTGCTAAGCTACACTACTCATGATTATACAATTTTACAATAAATTAAATACAATTAAATCCAGGAGAGATGGCAAGAGCCGCCGATGAGCAAAGGATACTTGCCTAGAGGGCTCGGCTAGGTAAGCAAGTCTTCGACAGTCATGATCCAAGCTTGCACATCCATCGAGATCCTCAGAACACACAATAAACAATCATTAGAATTAAATAATAAAATAATGACAAAATCATGAAGAATGGCACGAGGCTATACCGTACGGGTCCCGCAAGTAGCGCAGGGATCTGGCACGGAAACTGAGGCACGCGGACCGATACTGGCATGCAAATCGAGACACGTACGTATATCGAGACACACAAGAGAATCGAGATGACTCGAATATCGAGACGAACATGAGATAACGTGCACGTAAATCGAGACGTACACGCGAACTGAGGCAACACAAGATACAATGTGATATACAAAGCGATACGGCACGCAAATTGGTGCGTGTACGTAAATCGAGGCGACACAAGGACCAACACGGCACCAAATTGGAGCAAGCACGCAAATTAAGATAACACCAAGTCCAAGGTGGCACGAAAATCGATGTGGCACGCAAGTTAACATATGTACGCAAATTGAGGCGGTACGGAGTCCAAGGGGCACGCAAATTGAGGCGGTGCACAAATCGATGTGGCACGAAAATCGAGAGGCACAAAGGCCGAGACACGAGAAACGAGACAACACACAAACCGAGGTGGCACGGTGCCCGAGACAGCGCGGGGCTCGAAGCGTCCCGCTGCCCAAGGCAGCACGTAGACCGAGGTGCACTCATCCCTAGACGGCACAAGGAACAAGGGGAACACCAATCGAGGGTGCGCTGCCCGAGGCGACATACTGTACGAGGCAACACGCTACTCGAGACAGCACGCGTCCCAAGGCGCATCGATCGAGGGGCTCGCTCCCCGAGGAGCTCACAGCCCGAGGAGGGGAGAGAGGAGGGTGGCGGAGCTCACCATAGGGGGCTCGGCCAGGTCGGGTCGTTCCCGCGGTGGAGAAAGGACGGTAGCGGCTGCGCCAAGGGGCGGAGAAGATGGCGGCGCCGACGTTTACGGAGGTGGGGGTGGAGGTGATGAAGACGCCGACGATGGTGGTGCTGGTCGTGGCGATGGCACCGGCCGAGAGGAGGAAGAGAGCAGTGGTGGTGGCGGCCATGGAGACGGGGGCGACTGCGGTGGCCGAGACGAGGGCAGCCGCGGTGGTGGCGGGCGCCGGGAACAGCGAGAGAGGGAGAGATGGAAGTGGTGGCGGTGGAGACGAGGGCGCCGAAGGCGCTCGAGGGCCGAAGGAGAAAGGGACAGTGGTGGTGGTGACTGATGGCGGTGGACGGTGCTGGTGGATGATGGTGGCAGCGGTGGCCGGAGCTGGCCGGGGAAGAGCGGGAGAGGAGAGGGGGAGATCGAGAGGGAGAGGGATGGGAGTGAGCTCGAGAGAGAGAGAGAGCTGAGGGAAAAAGCAAAGGGGAGGGGGCTGATCCAGTGAGGGGGAGGAGAGAGAGAGAGGGGTCGGGAGAGAGAGAAAGAGTGAAGAGAGGGGGTGGGGTTAGGTTTAGATATTTTGGAGAGGAGGGGCAGCTAGGTAATTTAACAACAATAATAATAATAATAATGAGGATAAAATTACCTCCAAGAAAATAATAAAAATTTTTAGAATACCCCAAAATTAAAATCCTCCAAATACAATAATACGGTTAAATACGTACTTCAAAATAGGAATATTACACGACCCCTGCCCTCCAGACGCGCGCATGTACCTAGGCCTCCGCCGCGCGCCCGCAGCCACCGCGCCGTCGCCGTCGGCCGACCGCCGGCCAAATGCTCGGCCTGCACAGCAAAGGAGAACGACAGCAGCAGAAAAGCGGGTTTTTACCCCACTTCGTGAGGGGTTTTCTCTTTCCATGATCGACGCTTTCACGAGCCAATTGCGCTGGTACAATCCCAACCCTACCCCCTTTGAATTCCTCTATATAGTTTTAATTGATTCGCGGTATATGCATCGCACATCGAGCCCAAAGACTGGCAAAAATCTGTCCTAAAACAAAACAGTTTCTAGTTGGAGACCCTATATTCAACTGACGATTCATGAGGACCAATCGCACAAAGTAGAAATGTATTAGAACAGTTTTATAGACAACCTAACCAAGTTTAAATCCCTTCAGACACTTATAGTTTTAGCGCAGTATTTTCTGGTTAAATTAAATTCCAATTTGGACGAAAACCTGTTTTATAAATATTAAATCTTAGAAAAATTCATCCACATGACGTGCGTCCCGCCAAACCGGGCCACGTAGTCGTGCACCGTAAGCATCGAAAGCTGCGTAACGGTTTCGTGGTCGTATGGGCTTTGACGAAATTCGAATTGGTCGCGTGTGCGCGACGAATTTGATGCATATCCGTCGAAATTTTCCGTATCGTGCACTTTGCAAATTCTCCAATTACTTTGTGCACGCTCATCAGATTGAGACAAAACTTACGTCAACAGAACCGTATTATTTTTCTGGTCCTGTATGCCAAGTTTGGTCCGATTCTGAGACAGTTGATAAAATTATCATTTTGCGGGCCCCACGGTCCCACTCAACGGGTGATTTTGTGCACGGTCCGCCGGAATCCAACTTTGGACATACGGTTGGGTTCGTATCGGAAATCTGGATCTGTAGACATGTAGTTGATGACTTTATAGACCATTGACTCTGGCACACTTTTCGGTACAAAGCAGGTCCAACGACGGACATCGTTTTTGCCCGAAATTACCGTTTTGCCCCTGTGTCCAGAATTGGACTTAAGGACAGGCAATCCTAGCTAATTTGACTATTCTGAGAATGTTGGTACTGTTTATTTCAGCATTCGGAGACTTCTGCATGTGTTGACTGATTGTGGCTCATTGTGTGGTATAGTATTGATTTCTCCAGCTAAGGACCTCAGGCAAGTGCACTTTCTGATTACTTTTTGATTCATAGTAGTCTTTTCATTTCATGTTTATACATATATCTTGCTGCTTGTTGACACGCTTGTCACACGGAGTAGTCGAAAGGGAAAATATCTTAGTAAACATGTGAACTACCCAGAACTTTCCCATGAATCTATTCTTGCACGATAGCAGCTGCACACGACACGTGCAGTGAGCCGTATTTACCCCCTAGCCGTTCACATGTCGAAAGGATATTTCACACCACCTAGATAGATGTCTTTTATTAGTTTTTTTCCTTGTTTACTTCTCTATCGTGCTATGTCATCAGTTTTCTTACTAGCTTTCATATGCCATATGCTATTTTCATGTCTTGTTAATTCTATTATGTTTTACATTGCCGTCGGTTTGTGTACTTGTTCCATTCCTGACTGGAAACCAACATTTTTTAGGTTTAGTCGCGATCACTCTTAACACTGGAGAAGGCTTGGGTATGCTGATGACAACCTAGAAATAGATAGCAGTGGTTTCATTTTTCATTAATTGCGAGAACCTGTATTTCTTTTAATTTAAATGTTGTAACTGTTGTAATAAATTTAGAAATATGAATGAGCAGCAATTGTTTTTATTTAGCATCTATTTCTTGCGGGCTTGACAGCGTTCTACCGCCGACTCTGTGGCATAGGCTGGCTTGGACACGTCTCGTATCCGAAAAGCGGGTACGGGTCGTGACAAGTTTTTATGGTGGCCCATGCAGGTCCGTTTTCATAAAATATTGCGAACTCGTGATGGTATGTTAGTCGTACTATTGTGAGCCTGCGACCAGAAAATGCTCATTCACAAAGTAGAATTAAAATAATTTAAGATAATGACTAGGACTAGGAGTCCCTTGTTCAAATTGACCGTTGGGTAGTTAAGGTTAACATATAGGCCATACAATTTAGATAGCTTGCTAGATCCCTATAGGTACACTCTTACTTTTGATATGATAATGTGATCCAATGTGGATATACTAACCGCTTGGTATGTTAGACTTACCTAGAATTAATGAGTTAATTCCGAATTTGATAGACTGTTTAATTTCCTTTTGCTCTATTAGATATAAATCTCATATCATAAGATAGAATTGCCTGTTTTAAATTTTATGTTGCCTTAGGGAATTAGTTTAAATTTTTGGATTCTGTAATTGCATACGAATCTCGAGGTAGACTGATTTGAGATTTTCCCTCAACCATAGAAATGCATATAAAATAGATACTCGAATGTTTATATTCCTTTTGTCTTTAGTTAATATCTCCATGTTAACTCTTTTGTTTAGGTGTTGTGACTGACAAGACGAATACCTACACTTTATTTTTTAGCCAACTTGTTGAATCTCTATGAAGCTTATGAGTTCTTACGGATATAGTTAAAGGAGTATTAGTTAACTAATAATAGTTTAGACAGCAGCGCACTGTCGTCAATTAATTGAGAGTGAAGAGTATGAGTTCACTGCAGCCAGCAGCGCACTGGCGAGGCACAACCCACAGAATTGAAATCATCCCGAAGAATCATAGTCTATGGAACATTGCTAAAACTATGTTCTCGATTGACCTCTTTTAGATCTTAGATACCCTTGTGCCAATATAGAGTAGAGTACCTGGTAGCATATCACCTCTGAATCACGGAACCAAGGGTTTACACAGCCAGAGTATACGAATGGGGCATAACTCTCGATGAAATGAATCCAGACGTGATTACAAGTTTAGGATACTACATGGGGTAGAAAAAATACCATGAGTGTTCCATAAGCCCCAAAGCCAAAACTAGTGAAAGTTCTGCCAGTTGAATAGCGTGTCTCCCAATCTAGCATGTCACGACCCGCACCCGCTATAAGGGCACGTGCACGTGACAACGTCCAGCCCTCACCGTAAAAACGGCATGGAATACTGTAGGTTTTTCTACTCTAAACAGTTTATATATATATCAAAAACCTGTCGAGAATATGGTCAACTCCGAACGGAGGACAAACAATGAATATATATGAGTACTCAATCACAACTCTAAGATAACAAAGTAAAGACTGAAAGATAAAGACAACAAGACGATAATAAAATAATAACCTGTCAAGTCCAACACAAGAATATATACAAGTCTAAGTCTCTAATACAATCCATAATAATAACAGTCTCAAAAGTAGCTGGAGACAAAGTCCAGTATAAAAGACCTACTCTAACTAAGCAAGTGGTAAGGTCTCGTCAGGTGGAGCTAAGCCCTGCTGGACGAAAGTCTCCAAGTCTACGCCCACTACGTCATCCGGACCGTAGTAGGTACAATAATCTTCCTCGTCAGCATCTGTAATATTTGTCAACATATCCTGTCAGGATGGAACGAGTACAATCTACTAACAACAGTTCACAAGATATGATAAAAGCTATAAAACTGTAAATAGAGAGTATATACAAAAAAATCATAGAATGTACATGTGAGTATCATGGCAAGGTAAGCTGTAAAACTAGAGCTAGAATAAGGCAAGTAAACTGATCATGGCATGTACAAGAATCAAGAATCATATCTCTAGGTGTGTGAGTACTAGCTACAATATGTGGCCGGCTTGGGTCTGCACAAGGTCTACTGATCAGCCAATCCTACGTGGAGTGTAGGATTGGTAGCATTCAAGGTCTACAAGAATAAACAAGGCGGATAATGACCATACATCTATACTAGTACTTCCCATCCCCGACTGGTAGAGTGGAACCAAGCAAGACACGTTATAACACGGGATTCTACGAGAAGGGAGCAGCAAGTCTCCTCGAGAATCGGTGTCCATATACTGCACAAGAACTACAAGGGAGATTGCACAAGATATACCAAGATAACGAGGAATAACATCTCATGTCGGGATCCATAAATACCAATCCGTGTGACCAATGTGTCGAGAACAAGCATATCTACACTAATTACATGGATTATAACAATCATCATAAATTAAAAAAGTGTCAGAGAATGTACTTGCCTGTAATATGGTATGATATGTCAACTGGAGCAAATACAGCATCTCGAGGACCTATATAGAACAAGACGTATCAATACTATATTTAGGAAGTAAAGTCAAATCAATTTAAATCCTATTTAAGTCATTCTAGGTTAAGACACATCAAACTAGACTGTACGAGGTCAACCTAAGTCATATTAGGTCTAGCTAGGTCATACTGGGTCAATGCAAGTCAACTCTGGTCAACTCTGGTCAACCCTAGGTTAATCCTAGGTCAATGGTGTCTAATAGTTGACTTTTAGTCAACTTTCCAAGTTTAACGGAATTTGGGACTAAATTTGGTAAAGTGTTAACCAATAGTTGACTTTTGGTCTAAAAAGTCAACCGTGGTCAACCGAGGTCAAGACTAGGTCTAGGCGACTATTTCTAACTATTACCAACCTCTACAACCCATATCCAAGTCCATCTTGGACTTCGAAACTCATATCTTGGCCGTAGGCCAATTCCCTATTTTACCTTTTCTAAGGTAAATTCCTAACCTAGGTGGAAACCTAGTTAGCCTACCTGCGCTTGTTATTTTTGCTCCCTAGGGTAGTAAGGTACTAGCCTATAGATATATTACCTACTAAAATACCCAAGTAAAGTGGACGTCTAGTCTATGATACGGCCCATTGCCGATATCTTAAATGTTTCAAGATACGCAATGGTACGACGCGATACCGGCGCCCTACAACCCCGATTTCCTCTCGGGAGCTTACCTGCAAAATCTAATTCACGTATTCTAGCCCCACGCCAAGTTTCATCGCGTTCCGATACTCCGGGCTCAAATTCCCCTTCTAACTCGATTTCCTCTAAAACTCCCTTCTAGCATCCTATTCTAATTCTTCCTCTCAACTCTTCTTCTAACTTCTTCTTTCTATTCTCTTTTCTCCTTTCTCTTATTCTAATTCTCTTCCTCTCTAATTCTAATTCTTCTCCTTCTAATCTTCCAACTTAACTCTTTCTCATTCCCCTTCTAACTTCTTCTCATTCTCCTTCCTAACTTCTTCTCATCCTTCTTCTTCTAACTTCCTCTTATTCTAATTCCTCTCTAACTTCTTCTAATTTCTCCTTCTAAAACTTCTATCTAACCACCTAACTATCTATCTATATATATATATATATATATATATATATATATATATATATATATATGGGGGGTTAAATATAGGGGTTAAATGGCTAAAAATAGGGGTTTTTTAGGGGGGACTGCTCATTGCTGCTACTGCTGCTTGCTCCTGCTGCTGCAGCTACGCTTGCTGCTGCCACTGCTGCAGCTTGCTGCTGCCACTGCTGCAGCTTGCTGCTGCCACTGCTGCAGCTGCATCTCCTTCTTCTTCTATCTCCTCTTCCTCCCTCTCATCTATCTCTCTCTCTCTCTCTCTCTCTCTCTCTATATATATATATATTATATATATATATATATATATATATATATATATATATATATATATATATATAGATACAAACACCCTCATATCTACATATATATATACATACATACACACACATATATATATGTATATAAATACACACACACACACATTTAGATTTATATACATATAGACACACACACTCTCACAAACACATACACACACATACACCACCACTCTCTCACACACTCACTACCAATATCACCATCACCACTCTCATTCCTCTACACACATATACACAAATTCATATATAATTATTATACACACACATATATATATTTTTTTTATACACACACATATATATACATACATATATACATATATACATCCCACTCTAATTAGAAAACCCCTAATTAATCCTCTAACCTAGCTTTTTAGGAAACCTACAATTTTCTATGGGCAAAGTGTAGAGAATCCTCTTCTCTACACTCATTGTGAAAGCAATAAATGGAAAAGGAGAATTAATGATGAATTAAATTCATACCTAGAATAGGTTTCTTTGGAGAGAGAGAGAGAGAGCTTTGAAAGAAAGAAAGAATTTGAGAGAGAGAGAGAGCTTGCTTAATGAGGAAGAAAGGGGGGGAGCTCCTACTCATGGTCGGCCAAGTGTGGCTAATGGGTTTGGGTTGGGGATCCAATAAGCCCCCAACCCATTAGACTTGGTTTAGGTTCAAATTGAATTCGGTTTGGTTCGGTTTGTTTCTAATTAACCAATTAAGCTCTAAAATGACTAATTAAGCCATAGAAGTTGGGTTTATGATTTCTAACCTAATTATGATGGTATGTGGGCCAAGCCCAGCTAGTATGTGGGTCCCACTAGGGTCCAGGCTACCCGGGTCTCTAATTTGAGTCCGAATTGGATAAAATCCAAACCAAACCAAATAAATCCCAAAAAATCACATAAAATAAATAAAAATTCCTAAAAATTATAAAACTTGAAAAATGATGAAAATACTCCTAATTTGAAAACTGGGGGTAACAAATCTACCCTCCTTAAAAAAATTTCGTCCTCGAAATTGAATGAGAACTAACACAGCAAACATGAATAGAACACAGAAAGAAAAAGAAAAAAAAAGATAGAATTTTACCTCAGGGCTCGAAGAGATATGGGAATCGCTCTCGCATGTCGTCCTCCCTCTCCCAGGTGGACTCACCTGGAGAGTGGTGTCTCCATGCAACGCGAACCAAGGGAATGACCTGGTTCCAGAGCACCTTCTCTCTTCGGTCCAAGATCTCAACCGGCTTCTCTGGATAGCTGAGTGTCGGTCCCACTACGATCTCTGAGTGGTCCAAGACGTGACTGGGATCTGCCACGTACCGTCTCAGCTGTGACACGTGGAACACGCAGTGCACTCCCTCTAGTACGGGCGGTAACTCCAGTCGGTAAGCCACTGCACCGACCCTGCCCAAGATACGGAAGGTCCGATGTATCGTGGGCTAAGCTTCCCGCCGCCACCAAAATGAATCGGGCCACGTGTCGAAGAAATCCGCAGAAACACAAGATCACCAACCTAGAACAAAAACACAAGGCTTAAAGCTTGATCTAAAACAATCAATCAGACTCAAATACTAGAAAAATCTAAACTATACCTCAAACTCCAACGGCTTCCGGTGGCTATCAGCCCAATGCCGCTGCCTATCCTGCGCCACCCGAAGTCGATCCCTGATAACCCTGACCTTCTCTGCAGCATCCACCACCATCTCAGGGCCAAGCAAAACCCTCTCGCCGACGTCATCCCAAGACAAGGGAGTACGGCACCTCCGTCCGTATAGAGCCTCGAAAGGTGACATCTCTATACTGGCTTGGTAGCTGTTGTTGTAAGCAAACTCTACAAAGTGAAGGTGGTCCTCCCAAGATCTCTCGAAGTCCAAGACATAGGTACGCAGCATATCCTCGAGGGTCTGAATCGTCCTCTCCGACTGCCCGTCTGCTTGGGGGTGGTATGCGGTACTGAACTTGAGCGATGTGCCCAAGCTAAGCTGCAAACTCCGCTAGAAGTGGAAAGTGAATCGGCTGTCCCAATCCGAGACTATACTCACTGGCACCCCGTGTAATCGAACTATCTGTCGCACGTGCATCTCGGCCAACCTCTCCGTCGACAAACCCACTATGAAAGTCAAAAAGTGGACCGATTTGGTCAATCGACCAACAATGACCCAAATCGCATCCTTCCCTCCTGGAGAGCGCGGAAGCCCAGATACAAAGTCCATAGTGATATGCTCCCACTTCCACTCAGGAATGGGTAGTGGCTGGAGCAATCCACCGGGTCTCTGCCTCCCGGCCTTCACCTGCTGGCACACCAAGCATCTCGACACGAACTGAGCCACCTCACGTTTCATGCCATACCACCAAACATGCTGTCTCAAGTCTCTATACATCTTGTTGGCCCCTGGATGCATAGAGTACTGAGAACGGTGCACCTCCTGAAGAACCTCCTCCCGAAGTCCTCCGCTCGGCACACACAATCTGGTACCATGCCTCAACGACCCATCCCTGCTATAGAGAACTCATCCAACAGTCCTATCTGGACCTGCTCCCTGATGACCCTCAGAGCCTCATCCTCAAACTGAGCTGCCCTGACTCTCCATCAGCTCCGACTGCACCTGCAGACCCCACATCTGCGCCTCGAACCCAGGAACTATCACTTCTATGCCCAAGCTCTCCAGATCTGCCAGAAGGTGACGATCCATCGTCAAACACATGGCCACGGGATACCTGCTCAAAGCATCCACGACCACGTTGGCCTTTCCCGGATGGTACTATAAGAATATATCAAAATCCTTCATCAGCTCTAACCATCGCCTCTGCCTCATATTCAGCTCCTTCTGGGTAAATACGTACTTCAAGCTCTTGTGGTCAGTATAGATCTCTACACGCTCTTCGTACAGATAGTGTTTTCACAGTTTCAAAGCAAAGATGACCGCTGCCAGCTCCAGATCGTGGGTAGGGTAATTCCTCTCATGAGGACGTAACTGCCTAGATGCATAGGCAATTACCTTCCTGTCACGACCCGCACCCACTGTGAGGGTACGAGAGCGTAACAACGCCCAGCCTACGCCGCAGTGTCGGCAGTAGAACGCTGTTCTAGGTCATAAACTATAACTAACATGATATGAATACTCTCCATAAGGAGGCCAACACAGAGGTACAACTCAATCACAATCTAAGGTAGAATGTAGCATGATGAAAAATAGATAAGAAATCCTCAACTGAGGTACAGCAGAAAGAAATAACAAAGTCTCAACATCTCTAAAATATACAACTCTGAAAATAAGACAACAGCTAAACATAAAAAGAAAGGACAGTCTAAGCTATCGACACTATACAAGGTATCATCCTGAGCAGCTGCCTGAACCTCCCCAGGGGTCCAGGTCGCGAGTGTCAACTAGGCAAACTCCAAATAAGGGCGCAGGGTTCCTCATCATCCTCTGTAAAATTTTTAACAGGTCCAGTCAGGACGGAAACGAGCACAAAACATCTCACGCAGTTCATATCATGTTAGGAAATATAAAGCATGCAATAGAGTAAGGTACATGAAATACTGAAAGAAGAATGTATATGAAAACAGCAGAGATTTGATAATGGGAAATATCTATATATGATAAGTAAGAACTGTAAGCAACATGTGATTTAGAGCACAATATGGTTATGTAAACGGGTTAGGTTATACAATAAAATGGGACTCCTTTGTACGTGGGTGTACAATGGACATATACAATTTCTTATACAATATGATTGATCACATAACCGATTTTACTCTCCCTCCCCAATCAATACACAAGGATCCAATTCAGTTACGTTATCTTATACAATGGCTTATACAATGGCTTGTACAATGGCTCAATGTGATAATGAGAGTACAATATGCACAATGAGTGTACAATGATAAGGATATTCAATAAATACAATATGTAAGTGAAACGCACATCACAATATATATTTAGTGAATACAAGGAGATAATATCTCAGAAGAAGATCCACATAGTACTAATCCGTGATAATGATCGTGTCAGCATCAAGTACAGTAATCTAGAGCAAGAATGTAAATCCAGACAAGTATGAAACGGTCAGAGAATGTACTCACCTCGTATCTGAATGTCTGAAGTAAATGTACTATCCGAGATGAGGTACCTGACTCCTAGTTAGAGCAACACAAGTCAAGATGTATACAGGGGATGATAATAGTAATCTATAATGCATCTGCATGCTGTCTAGGTCAAACTAGACTAAAGTCAATACTTGGTCAACTCTAGTCAACCACACTAGTCAACTAGGTCAAGTCCTAGCCCAAACAAGTCTAATAAGTCTCACTAGGCCTAACCAAGCCTAGGCTAGCAGTCACACACCAATCACAAGGCTATACAAGCCAACACAAGTCACACATCAAGATACATCACTATCATGCATATTCTATATATATATATATATATATATATATATATATATATATATATATATTTTATATATATATATATATATATATATATATATATATATATATAAGAGAAAGGAACTAACATGTAAAGCTATGTGTGTGTGTGAACATGGAGGTGTACATGAAAAGAGAAATCAACACTAGTTATGAGTTTACACTACACATGGCACAAAGCTAACCCATCTACATTACACATGTATTATACTTAACATGCATGGCTACAAGTATACATCTATATACATTAGAGTAGAGACTATTTAAGTTATAACTAACATGCATCTATACTTTACATAAATCTATATATATTATAGCAATCATTTAAAGAAGGGTTGCATGGCATGGTGGTTGATATAGAGTGGGGTATCCTTGTGCAGATGGTGAAGTTCATTCTCAGTTTAGTTCCACATTTACATATAAACTAAAGTGAGCTATCCCATAAACTGGTGTAACTAACCACATAAAATGAACCATGTTATCTGAAATCTACCATTAAGCCAACATTCCATATGCATACAGCTCATGCATTGTCTAATACTGAAATTAACTAACATTTTGAATTAAGGGATTGAAGGTTAACATTACATTCATAGACATTCCACTATATTGAAAACTAAAATTGGCTTGGCAATAGGAAAAAAAAGGTATATATGCTTACATGGACAGTTCAGTGTTCGAACAACCTAAAATAAACTAACATTCAATCTAAATATCAGTTATGTATTGGTTCTATGTCTACATATGAAATCTGATATTGTATTTACAATATTTATACATTATGCATTCATATCTATCATTACATATATACCTTGCATTTATATCTAGCATTCATTATATACTTTCATGCATGCATTGTATATCATTCTTTCATTCATGCATTTATGTATTACTTACATACATTACATTAATTGCATTCCTACATGCTTGCATTCAACCATATATATACATTAATGTAAAGAGGATATATATCATATATATATATCATTTCATTCATCTAACATATCATGCATTACATCTATTATTACATTACATTCATGCTTGCATTCATTCATCATTTATTTATTCTCTTGCACCACTATATGCACCATACATAACATACTATGGAACCTACATATTCATCACAAGCCATACTTATACATGCTTACATTAGATAGGATACATACACCTCATACATCATTTATTTAACCATTTACTCATGCTTGCATTCTCTATTTAATTACATAATGTATATACATTAACATGGGTTAAAATCAAATAGAACATTATATTACACACAAGGGTGCACAAGATGCATATGCCGAATAGTAACTCCTACTAATAATCAATACTGTACCATCTTAGCATGAACTAAAATTTAGGATTAAAGTATGTTATAGATCTATGTGTTAGCTTTCCGAAACTTCAAACGGATCGCGTTTTCGTTTCCGGAAACTCCCGGAATCGCGAAAACACCGAGAACGCATTTGTCTTTCGTACAGCTAACACTCAAATAATTCTCCAAAAAGTTACAGAAAGAATTAGGCCTATTAATACATGTTTTTGGAAAGCTAACTTCAATACGCTTCTTTTAAAAAAAATGAAAGATTAAACCGAACTTTGAGCTAGAATTTATGATATTTCTAAGTTAGGGCTGAAATTAAAAACGTGGATAAAAATCATGACGGATTTAGGTAGTTTGAGACAAAAGAACACAAGTATATAACATAATATATCAATAACTCACTCTCTACACTAATATATATATATATATATATATATATATATATATATATATATATATATATATATATATATATATATATATATATATAAATATGAGACACTATAGAACACATCTCCAATACAAAAATATGAGATTAAACATGTAATAATTCATTCATACATAACAACAACACATAGTGTGTCCAAATTTGGGATTTTCCCACATGGACACAACCACAACACAAAGGACACTCCTATGACCTCCAAATGGACACGAAATGGACACAAATGGAGATACAACCATGGGAGTCATTCCTATTGGTTCAAAATAGACCTATATACATGAGAAAATGAAAAAGAGAAGGGATTTATACCTCCCGGTAGATCGAATCAAAGAAAAGCCTTCCCGGAGCGACACCGACACGTAGAGATTCCAAAAGGACACGAACGAGCTCCGAATCCTCCCAAACTTGGGTAGCTTCCTCCTTGGCTAGAATGGAGAAGGAAAGAAGAAGATTTGGTGGTGAAATAGAAGGATTTGGTGGAGAAATTGCTAGGGATTGCTCTCTAGGAATTTGGGGAAGAACAAGAGAGAGAGTGTGGATGAGAATAATGAAATAAACTTGAGCCTATCCTCTCCCAAAGTGGCTGGCCATATGGGGCTATTTGTCCTATTATGGTAAGGTCCAAAATTCCCTTACTAACCTATTCTATGAGTATTAGGAAAGGGCTAATTGGTTGGGGCTAAATTAGTCATTCTAAAGTCTCTAATCATACTAACCTTATCCATAATAATTAGTCTAACCTCTAACTAAAATATTTCTATCATGTGGACTAAAATTAATATCATATGGGCCATGCCTAACTAGTGTGTGGATCCCACTAGAGTCAAACTACCCCCGGGTCCCCGTTTCAAGTCGGATTGAGTTGAAATTCGAACCCGACTCAAATAACCCCAAAACAATATCATAAATAATAAAATAATATCAAAATAATTCAAAGAGGTCAAAACAAAAAAAATATCCTTAGGCTAAAAATGACATTAAAATATCATAATCACATGGTTAGGCTCTAGGTCAAACAGTCTCTAGGGTTTTACTAGCAAAACGTCAAAACCACAAGTCATTGATTTAAATAATTTTAAAATGATTTAAAATCACCAAAAATCATATCATGAATTAAATATCATTCTTAAAATAATTATAAACACGAAGTTTCAAAATTACCCTCATTTGGGAAACTGGGTGCTACACTTCCCGTGCTGCTGAAGCACACAACCCAAATCCCGTCCTGAAGCATCACTGTAGATCGTATAACCACCAGATCCAGATGGTAGCATCAAGATATGAGATGTAGTCAACCTCGCCTTCAGCTCCTCGAAGGCGGCCTGACACTCATCGGACCAAACAAACTCCTCGTCCTTCCTGGTAAGGCGGGTCATCGGCTGGGCAATCCTGGAAAAGTCCTGCACGAACCTCCGGTAATAACCTGCCAGACCCAAAAAACTCTGAACCTCTACTACTGAGCTCGGCGTAGACCAGGACTCCACCGCAGAAATCTTCTTCGGATCCACTGAAATTCCCTCGCCAGAAACAACATGGCCTAGGAACTCCACGCGATCCAAGAAGAACTCACACTTGGACAGCTTCCCATACAGCTGCTCCCTCCTGAGAGTGTCCAACACAATCCTCAGGTGCTCCTCGTGCTCCTCTGGCATCTTCAAATAGATGAGGATGTCATCAATGAAGACCACCACGAACTTGTCAAGGTACTGGTGAAATACCTTGTTCATCAAGTTCATGAATACCGCCAGGGCGTTGGTCAACCCAAACGGCATGACGGTATACTCATACTGGCCATAGCGAGTCCGAAAGGCAGTCTACGGAATGTCATCCCGCTTCACCTTCAGCTGATGGTACCCGGTACGCAAGTCGATCTTCGAGAACACTCTCGCCCCGCTCAACTGGTCGAACAAGTCATCAATCCTTAGCAAAGGATACTTGTTCTTGATGGTAAGATTGTTGAGCACCCTGTAATCAATACACAGATGTATCGTACCATCCTTCTTGGGGACGAAAAGAACTGGTGCGCCCCAAGGTGAAGAGCTAGATCGAATAAAGCCCTTGTCCTCCAGCTCGTCGACCTGCT
Source organism: Iris pallida (assembly GCA_029216955.1). NCBI lineage: Eukaryota > Viridiplantae > Streptophyta > Magnoliopsida > Asparagales > Iridaceae > Iris > Iris pallida. Next base: position 6,883,902 of record JANAVB010029216.1, read on the forward strand.
TCTTCAACTCCGCTAACTCGCTATTGTTGATTCTATAGACATGCTGTAAGATAGGCTCAGCGCCCGGCACTAGGTCTATAGAAAACTCAACATCACGATCTGGCGGCATCCCGGGCAGCTCCTCGGGAAAGACATCCAAGAACTCAGCAATGAGTGGATGTAGCAACACCGGTCCCGCCAACAACGCTCTGCAGAATCCATCTCCCTGCTCTACTGTACCCCTGGTGAACTCATACTCCAGCTCTTCCGGCGGCCTAAACAGAATGATGCCCCCTCTGCAGTCGATGCTAGCGTGGTGCATGCTCAACCAATCCATACCGAGTACCACATCGTAACTCGGAAGTGGCATTACGAGCAAACACACACTCAGCTCTCGGTCTCTCAAAGAAACTCTCCGCCCCTTGCAAACATTATTAACTAGGATGATGCCATTCCCAGTCATAATCTTGCAAGTCCTACCAAGATACTCAGCAATGATATTGTGCCTAAGTGCAAAAGAAACTGGCACAAAACTGTGCGTAGCACCCGAATCAAACAATGCTAAGGCAGGAAAAGAATCAAGAAGAACTGAACCTGCAACTACATCTACGACTGGCTCGATCTCCTTGGCCGCAAGAGCAAAGGCTCTACCCTGACCACCTCGCTGCTGGGGGTGCTGAACAAACCGCTGCTGCTGGATCGGAAGTGGACCCCTCTGCTGCACTGCAGGTACTCTCGTCGGTGCCCCCTGAGCTGCTACCGCTCCACGGACTACCCTGCGAGGGTTCGCAGGACAATCCCTCAACTGATGTCCAGCCTCCCCGCAGTAGAGGCACATGCCCAGCCTCTTCCGACAGACCTCCCAGATGTGACCAGGCTTCTTGCAGTAGCCGTAAGGAACCCCATGCTGTGCCTGCCTCGGCTGAGTGTGCTGCACCTGCTGCTGAACCGGTGCTCTGGCCTGCACCTGCGGCTGGTGATGCTGGAAAGAATGATGCTGAAGCTGAGGGCGCTTAGCAGCCCCTACGCTGCTACTAGCCCCCGAGAAAAGATCACGCTCCCTCTTGGGCTTCAAGCCCCACTCCCGCTCTACCTTGCGGGCCTCTACATAGATCTGGGTATAAGTCTCATAGAAGGAGGGAATGAGGATCTTGATATCCCAAGTGAGCCCCTTCCTGAAACGGCTAGCCCTGATCTTCGAGTCTCGAACCATGTACTCTGCATATCGGCTCAGACGGCCGAACTCCGCTGCGTACTCCTCCACAGATAGACTGCCCTGCTGCAGATCCTGGAACTGTCGCACCAGGTCAATCTTGTCCGTAGAGGAAAAGAACTTCTCCTTGAAGAGGAGCTTGAACTCTGCCCAAGTACGACCCTCTCCAGCTAGGACTAGATCATTTCTGAACCAGGTGCATGCAATGTCTAGCAACTGCAAACCTACCGCCTCGACCTTCAGGTCGTCTGCCAGGCGGGAGGCCCTCATCTGCCGCTCGATATCCTCGAGCCAATCATCTGCATAGACCACACCCTCGGTCCCGCAAAAGTCACGGGGCCCGAGCTTCTTGAAGTCCTGGATATCTCCGTACCTCGGTCGCGTCCCCGGATAAGGAGCCCTCTGCTCCACGGCTGCAAGGGCCAACTGATGGGCATCCTCTATGCCCTGACGGATCGCGTCTGTCTGCCTCTGCTGAGCCTCGGCCTGGACTCTCTGAGTCTCCAGCATCTGCTGGAGGAAGGTAAGCATCTGCCCCATATCTGTAGGCAGAGGAGGTGGAGGTGGAAGTATGTCTGCAACTGGCGGAGGAATCCGCTGCACAGGAGGAGGATGAGCGCCCCCGACAGCTCCCGGCACTACGAAAAGACCACCCGCAACCCCAGGGATTGTCATCGAGGTAGCTAGAGGAGTACCCCCGAGAGCCCCAATAGAAGTCCCATCTGCAGGGGAAGTGACTGGAGCCTGCCCGCCAGAGGTGGCAGACCTCTCCGTCTCTCCGTGCTCCTCACCAGGAGAGTGAGTCATAACTATCCTGGAGACAAATTGAAAAAAAGATATCAATATGGCACATGAAGGCAATATCAAAGGAGGACAGCTAGAATGCAGTAAATCAATATCAAAGACGGTAAGCAAGATAAGCAAAGAAAGATCCTACTGTGATTGAGTACTCTTAGCCTACTACCTTCTATGTGTAACACAGGCTCGTAGTCAACACTCTAAGACGAGTGCCGCCACGACATCGCACTAATTACGACTACAGGACCTGCGTGGGCCACCACTAAAATGTGTCACGATCCGCACCCGCTATAAGGGCACGTGCACGTGACAACGCCCAGCCCTCACCGTAAAAACGGCGTAGAACGCTGTAGGTTTTTCTACTCTAAACAGTTTATATATATATATCAAAAACCTGTCGAGAATATGGTCAACTCTGAACGGAGGACAAGCAATGAATATATATGTGTACTCAATCACAACTCTAAGATAACAAAGTAAAGACTGAAAGATAAAGACAACAAGATGATAATAAAATAATAACCTGTCAAGTCCAACACAAGAATATATACAAGTCCAAGTCTCTAATACAATCCATAATAATAACAGTCTCAAAAGTAGCTGGAGACAAAGTCCAGTATAAAAGACCTACTCTAACTAAGCAAGTGGTAAGGTCTCGTCAGGCGGAGCTAAGCCCTGCTGGACCAAAGTCTCCAAGTCTACGCCCACTACGTCATTCGGACCGTAGTAGGTACAATAATCTCCCTCGTCAGCATCTGTAATATTTGTCAACATATCCTGTCAGGATGGAACGAGTACAATCTACTAACAACAGTTCACAAGATATGACAAAAGCTATAAAACTGTAAATAGAGAGTATATACAAGAAAATCATAGAATATACATGTGAGTATCATGGCAAAGTAAGCTGTAAAACTAGAGGTAGAACAAGGCAAGTAAACCGATCATGGCATGTACAAGAATCAAGAATCATATCTCTAGGTGTGTGAGTACTAGCTACAATATGTGGCCGGCTTGGGTCTGCACAAGGTCTACTGATCAGTCAATCCTACATGGAGTGTAGGATTGGTAGCATTCAAGGTCTACAAGAATAAACAAGGCGGATAATGACCACACATCTACACTAGTACTCCCCGTCTCCGACTGGTAGAGTGGATCCAAGCAAGACACGTTATGACACGGGATTCTACGAGAAGGGAGCAAGTCTCCTCGAGAATCGGTGTCCATATACTACACAAGAACTACAAGGGAGCTTGCACAAGATATACCAAGATAACGAGGAATAACATCTCATGTCGGGATCCATGAATACCAATCCGTGTGACCAATGTGTCGAGAACAAGCATATCTACACTAATTACATGGATTATAACAATCATCATAAATTAAAAAAGTGTCAGAGAATGTACTCGCCTGTAATATGGTATAATATGTCAACTGGAGCAAATGCAGCGTCTCGAGGACCTATATAGAACAAGACGTATCAATACTATGTTTAGAAAGTAAAGTCAAATCAATTTAAACCCTATTTAAGTCATTCTAGGTCAAGACACATCAAACTAGACTGTACGAGGTCAACCTAAGTCATATTAGGTCTAGCTAGGTCATACTGGGTCAATGCAAGTCAAACGGAATTAATCTAGGTCGATTTGAGTCAACGGTTGACTTACAGTTGACTTTTGGTCAACTGGTCAACTCTGGTTAACTCCGGTCAACTCTGGTCAACCCTAGGTCAATCCTAGGTCAATGGTGTCTAATAGTTGACTTTTGGTCAACTTCCCAAGTTTAACGAAATTTGGGACTAAATTGGGTAAAGTGTTGACCCATAGTTGACTTTTGGTCTAAAAAGTCAACCGTGGTCAACCGAGGTCAAGACTAGGTCTAGGCGACTATTTCTAACTATTACCAACCTCTACAACCCATATCCAAGTCCATCTTGGACTTCGAAACTCATATCTTGGCCGTAGGCCAATTCCCTATTTTACCTTTTCTAAGGTAAATTCCTAACTGTAGGTCCTAAAAAATCAAGTGGCACACATCAACAAAGTCAGAAAATTAAGAAATACAACTTTCAGATGACTTGTGCAGACAACAGATTGTGCATCCTTCAGATTGCACAAGATCGATTGCGCACACTCTCAACTGCGCAAGCTGACGTGGCAAAAGTCATCATTATCTGACACAATCTAATCTTCTGACAGCACAGAGATCGAGGCGACCGTTCGTTTAATCGTGCAGCACGGCGCTCGAGGACAGCTGGCAGCGCAATCTAGGTTGGCGCAATCTGAGTTGTCGTAATCCATTTCCTGCGCAAATCAAGTTGGCGCAATCCAAAGTCTGCGGAGTTTAATGTGCGCATTCCACCAGTACAAATGATAAAGTACACGTGGCATTCATGCCATCAATTGCTCATTTTGTGGCAACTGCCTATGCATGATCATGCGTATTTCAATCAAATGATGCCATGTGTCCAAGACAGTTAACCTATGATCCAGCAACTGCCTGCGCAGTCCATTGCTGCGCAAACCATTTGTTGCGCAATCCATCATGCGCAGTCCAGAATAATTAAAAGTTAGTTATTTCTCAGAACTCTATAAAGAGTTTCAAGTCTCCATTCAAGGGGATCAAAAATCAATAATCAGATATCAGAGAGTTCAGGAGTTCTTGCCCAAGTGCTGCTGCATTCTTCCGAGGCTTTTTGCCTTCGACTTCAGAGGCTTTTGCCTTCAATTCCAGAGTTGTTTTCAACTTCAGAGGCTTCGTCTTCAGAGTTCACATCGTCCAAGGGATAAAGCAATCGTCATCTAGATTGGATTCCTAAAGTTGTACCATTCCCAGAATTCAAATTGTAATCTTTTACAAAGTTTGTATCAATAAAGTTCTTCAACTTTTGTTTTTGCAAACACTAACCTAGGTGGAAACCTAGTTAGCCTACCTACGCTTGTTATTTTGACCCGTCCTCCCTAGGATAGTAAGGTACTAGCCTATAGATATATTACCTACCAAAATACCTAAGTAAAGTGGACGTCTAGTCCATGATACGGCCCATTGCCGATATCTTGAATATTTCAAGATACGCAATGGTATGGCGTGATACCGGCGCCCTACAACCCCGATTTCCTTTCGGAAGCTTATCCGCAAATTCTAATTCACGTATTCTAGCCCCACGCCAAGTTTCATCGCGTTCCGATACTCCGGGCTCAAATTTCCCTTCTAACTCGATTTCCTCTAAAACTCCCTTCTAGCATCCTATTCTAATTCTTCCTCTCAACTCTTCTTCTAACTTCTTCTTTCTATTCTCTTTTCTCCTTTCTCTTATTCTAATTCTCTTCCTCTCTAATTCTAATTCTTCTCCTTCTAATCTTCCAACTTAACTCTTTCTCATTCCCCTTCTAACTTCTTCTCATTCTCCTTCCTAACTTCTTCTCATCCTTCTTCTTCTAACTTCCTCTTATTCTAATTCCTCTCTAACTTCTTCTAATTTCTCCTTCTAAAACTTCTATCTAACCACCTAACTATCTATATATATAAACATATATATATATACACATATATATGGGGGGTTAAATATAGGGGTTAAATGGCTAAAAAGGGGGTTTTTTTAGGGGGGGGACTGCTCATTGCTGCTACTGCTGCTTGCTCCTGCTGCTGCAGCTGCGCTTGCTGCTGCCACTGCTGCAGCTTGCTGCTGCAGCTGTATCTCCTTCTTCTTCTATCTCCTCTTCCTCCCTCTCATCTATCTCTCTATATATATACACCTATATATATATATATATATATATATATATATATAGGAAAATTCTACAATACATCCGCTGGAAATGGATGTATCGATACATCCGAAATCTGGACCGTTGGATGTTAATCCAACTGTTCAGGTTTAATTCAGATAAAATAATACATGAGACATCATTTAATGCTGATTTAGACTTCTGACCTGTTGGTAACTTGCTTTAGCAGGTCATTCTTCACTTTAATTTTTTCAATGAACACCCTAAATTAACTCATATTTACTCTCTCAAAAGTCCATCCAATTTAATCTGAACCTTTTTTTTTTTGGTTACAGGCCATGGTAGTCGTGGTGGTGGTGTTGGTGGTTGTGGTGGAAAGAGAAACGGAGATGAAGAAGGAAATAAGAAACGGTTCGGATCGCGTCGAACGTCGTCGAGCACCCCTAGAACAACGAGGAGTACCAGCTGCCTTCGCGTCGGACGTCGTCGAGGCCTCCTCGAACAAGGAGAAGTACCAGCGGCGCCGCTCTAATTTTACTGCCCATGCCATTGTCTGAAATTTTAGTTTTTATTTAACAATTTAATATTTTGTTAATAAAGCTACATGTCATGGTGGTGGTGGTGAACTGAGGAAACCTGCTTCTGAGGTCGGGCGGATTATTTTTTAACTTTTCTAAAGATAATATTTTCGAGGAGAATATTTTTTTGGAGAAAAAATGGCCATTCTCTTTGCTTTTAACACGGAGAATGGTACATTTAGGACGAAGAATGGTACATTTAGGACGGAGAATACGGCGAATGGCCATTCTCTTTGCTTTTAATATGGCGAATGGACGGTGAATACGGCGAATGGACGGAGAATGGCCATTCTCTTTGCTTTTAATATGGCGAATGGACGGTGAATACGGCCAATGGACGGAGAATGGCCATTCTGTTTGCTTTTAATACTGCGAATGGACGGAGAATGGTACATTTAGGACAGAGAATGGACGGAGAATACGGCGAATGACCATTCTCTTTGCTTTTAATACGGCGAATGGACGGAAAATATTATCTTTAGAAAAGTTAAAAACGTCCTTCTTATGTTCCCCGCCAAGGCAATTTAGTTGATTGTGGAATTTTTTTAATTGCATTCATGAAAGACCTATGTAGCCTGGACTACCGTTCTATCGATGTAAGTATGAAAATATGTCGTCAAAAACTTCAACTTTTTAGAGCAATATTTTTGATGTTATGTTTGTTATATGCAGTTTGATGCGGAAAAGGAAAGACGCATAGTTGCTGAATGGATTACAACTTCAGAGCACAATGAAGAGCTAAAAAAGAAGTCCAATCTGGTTGAATATGGAAGACGATGATTTTTTTTCTTCTTCTTTTATATTTAATGTATGGAAAGCCCTAATGTATTATGTTCATTTGTTTTGTTGAGTTGTAATGACATTTTTGCCAAACGGCTTCAATTCTTTTTAATTAAGCAGAAAGGAGTATTTTGCCCTTCCATCGAATGACATTTTTGCCCTTCTAATTAATTCAAAACACCCCCGAACCCTTTTATTAAAAAAATAAAAGGGAAAAAGAAAACCGTTTCGGAGCCTCCTCTTCTTCCATACTCCACTCTGTACTCAAACCTAGGTCATTCTCCTCCAAAATCTTCAAACCTTCCTCCCCATTCGCAATATTCACACCATGTCGGCATCAGCGGCAGAATCATCACCGGCAGCATTACCAAATAGAGAAGATGCACCAGTTACAGAAAATCCAAAAGCGACAGACGGAGAACAACGGAAACCCTATTCTAAGAAAGTTGCAAAAAAGAATAAGGAAAAAGTTACTAAACAAAAAGAAGTGCAAGAAGAAGTGCAAACAGAAGGTATAACTTTGATTTTATGTTCGCAAATTCTGTATATATTTCAAGAAAAATGACATTCTCCGTCATAAAACGCATTTGAATGTTAAATTCTATTCGCCGTTTAATTTGGAACGGATAATGTCATTCTCCGTCTAACTTGAAACGGAGAATGCCGTTCCCAGTGTTAAAACCCATAAGAATGGCCATTCTTCGACCTAATTTTTGGTTTTTTTTTTTGTTTTGCAGAAAGAAAATCTGTCAGGAATAAGGATTCAAGACTTTTCCGTTCTACCTTCAAGCCAATGCTAAATCTTATAGAGGAGGTCAATCGAGATGCTGGCCGTTTACCTGAGCCAGTTATTGGTTCCTTGAAGAATACCGGTTTCTGGAATTTTGTCGAGATTTTCTACCAAAACAGAGTCCACGTCTCCGAAATGGCCAAGGTAACGGAAGGGCTTGAGAATTTAATTGCAAGTTACACAGAAGAAGAAGATGGCGTCGGGTGCTTTGAATTGAGCACCACTGTTAAAATCGCGCCATGCGTCAAGGATATGGCAGTCATATTCGGTCTACCGCTGAATGAAGAAAGCGTTGATGATGTTTCTTACATCAGATTGATAAAGGAAAAACAACAGCAGCCCACACCACCAGCATCATTGAGCCTGTGCAGAGATCATTTCACAAGATTGCTGGCTAATACTAAGGGCAAACACTCAGAAGTCACGAATAAGGAAGTGAGGGACAAGTTCTTTGAATTGTTACGACAGCTTCGTGGCGGAGATAACGCTGTTAATCCAGATGATTTGGCCAAGCTAATAATCTTCCACTTGTGCCAAACTGTATTCTTCACAAAGTCTGGCGGTTCAAATTTGCCGTACAGATTCTTGGCCTTGGTAGACAGTGTGGACGTGATCAACAGTATATGCTGGCCAAGGTTAATACTGGCATATGTAATGGATAGCTTAAAGAGGAGTAGAAGCAAAACTGAACAGGGGGATTACTCAATGGCTTTCCACAAATTGGAAGGTTGCACAATATACTTCCTCTATTGGTTTGCAAAACATAGTAAATTTGTGGAAAGGAAGTTCGCCCCAATTCCTGATTACCCAAGATTTTTCACATGAAATGGGTACGATATCTCAAACTTCCTCAAGGCCGAATATCACAAAAAAATGAGATCGAAGATGATATTGGAAGATCTGGTTATACCTGTTGGGGAAGAAGAAGGGCACAAAGAAGAGGAGCCACCTATAGAAGAAGTTGAAAAGGAGGGAGAGGAAGAACACCAAGAAGCAGGTGGGGATAATTTTGATGAACAACGAACAACGGATAATTTTGACGACTCAGCAAAGGAATTGGAGGATTTGAGAAGACATCATTCTGATATTCTTGCGCAGAATGAAGAACTGAAAGAAAAGTTGAAAGAGATGGAGGCACAAGGAGCGCAGTTACGTGCAGCCAACTTTGAGAATGCCATACTCAAAGAAAAGCTGAAAGTGCTCCAGGCAGAAGAAGAGCAACAACGTGCAGTCAACGTTGTGATGGAGGGCTCTGTGCATGAACTGGAGGATTTGAGAAGACATCATTCTGACATTCTTGCGCAGAATGAAGAACTCAAAGAAAAGTTGAAAGAGCTCGAGGCACAAGAATCACAACAACGTGCATTCAACGTTCTGATGGAGGGCTCTGTGCATGAACTGGAGGATTTGAGAAAGCAGAATTCTGTTCTTAAATCAGATCTACATGCACAAGGTAAAATCTTTTCTATTTCAAATTTCTGATTTGTAATCTTCCAGGAGAATGACTATTTTAAATCAGATCTACATGCACAAGGTTATTCGCCGTGTAATTCCAAACGGAGAATTCTATTCTCCGTATTATATTATACGGAGAATGTCATTCTCCGTGTTAGGTTCACATCATACATTTCATTGTTGTTTGTTTTATTTCAGTGCGAACAACCAAACAACTCAGAGAAACAAATGAAAGGCTCGTTGAGGAGAAAAGGGAGCTTCAAAATGAAGTTGAATCATTTAAAATTGAAGCCAATGAAAAGGATTGCAAAATTAAAGATCTCGAAGCCATGGCTAAAGTACTTCAGAATAAAGTTGAATCATTTAAGATTGAGGCCAATGAAAAGGATTGCAAAATTAAAGATCTCGAAGCCATGGCTAAAGTACTTCAGAATGAGGAGTTACAAGCTGCTGCTGAACCTGCTGCTCCAAGAGAAGTCAGAAGAAGAGGAGGATCGGGGGGAAAGAGGTTAATAAAAAGCAATACAGTTGGAGAGGCTAATAAAAAGCGGAAGGTTAATGACGCTACGAAATCCCGAGAAGACGCCAAAATGGCTGAATTAAAGAAGAACCACGTCATACTAAGGGAATGCGATGAACTCTTACTTTGGAAACATGCGGATGAAGAGCTGAAGAAACAATACATCGACATCGTAATTCCCAGAAAGAATTCTCCAGAGTATGTATTCTGAACCCTTTTTTTCGTTCGTTTTTTCTAGACTTTTTTCACAATTATGTAATGAGAATATATATTTATTAATTTAGTGTAAACTAAATTTATGTGCAGTGATATCGTATACGAATTTTTTCCGGAAGAGGGTGAAAATGAAGTTATTGTCCAGCTGTCGGCAGTAGACATGCAAGACATACTCAACTATGACGACATGGAGGCTGGCATACTGGACATAATAATAAGAAAGATGAAAGAAATTCAAGGCAGTAAAAGGTGTGCCCCGTCTAGTTCGAAGGAGGTGCCATTGATCCAGAAAAAAAAAGCCGGCGGCCCAATCACATAAGTGGTCTGCATTCATGACGGCCCACACATTGGTAAGTATTCAAACAGAAAAATCCATATTCATGTGTACACCGATGAAAAATGACAGAAAAAAAATTACTCATGATATTGTGTATTGTTTTTGGGAAACAACAGACCGTCATTCAACGTGTCAATGAAGAAAACGCAAAACAAGGCGCCTGTGAAGACATCCAAATAGTAGAAGACTTCGTCATGGGTTTGGAGGACGACATAGAGTTGTTATTCATCCCACTTTTTAATACAACCATCAAACACTATACTCTGCTCACATTCAACTTTATCTCCTACGACTGGACACACTACAACTCCTTGCGGCAAACCACGTACGATAGGTGCAAGGTGGATGCAGAATTAACGAAGAAAACCTTAGAGCCTATCGTCAGGAGAAAAGTTGATATGATGAGGGAGAGATGCCCGACGAAGAAGGAGTATGAGAGCAAAGTGCTGAATTGTTCTCTAAATTGCCCACAACAACGGGCACCCAACTGCCTCTTGTACACGGCGTATTATATGAATAGGTTGACGACTCCTCCCTTCGAAATACCGGAAGGAAATGACAATGAAATTCACCAGAGGATTACAAAGATGAGGTTGTCATGGGCTAAGGAGTTGCTTTCAAGCAAATATGTAAAGCGATCCTAGCAATGACATTGTAAAACAACAATGTAATTATGATGTAATTGGGCAAGGAACTTCTGTCTTTGATAAGCTCTGCTTTTATAATATAATCATTTTTGAATTACATTTACATCGTCAAAACCACGAAAAGTTTGACTTTTATTTACATATGAAACAACTCGAACTCATGCGCCAAAAGGGCAGTGGGTTCCTTTGCCTCAGGTGTCTATCTCTTCTACATGTTCCTTGTTGAAGAAGGATGGCTTTGCTGGGTGCTCTCCCTAAAAACAAAATTCCTTGAGGCAGTGGGTTCCTTTGCCTCAGTGAGTTCCTTTGCACGGAGGATGCACGATGAAGTGACTTGCCTCAAGGAGTCATGCTACGGTTCCTATGCTCTGACCATGCACGATCAATACCATCTACCACGCGGACACGAACTGAAAGACGACAGAGAACAACACTCCTTGACAGTCGAAGCTTTCAATTGGATTCCTTGAAGCAAAACACTTCATCGTGCATCGTCAGAGGAGTGTTGTTCTCAAGGAATTCAATTGAAAGCTTCAACTGTCAAGGAGTGTTGTTCTCTGTCGTCTTTCAGTTCGTGTCCGCGTCGTATTCATCGTGCATCGTCAGAGCATAGAAACCGTTGCATGACTCCTTGAGGCAAGTCACTTCATCGTGCATCCTCCGTGCAAAGGAACTCACTGAGGCAAAGGAACCCACTGCATCAAGGAATTTTGTTTTGAGGGAGAGCACCCAGCAAAGCCATCCTTCTTCAACAAGGAACATGTAGAAGAGATAGACTCCTGAGGCAAAGGAACCCCCTGTCTCGAGGAATTTTGTTAACTTGTGGCAGAGCACCGTGCAAAGCAATACTTGTTCAACAAGGAACATGTCGAAGAAATAGACTCCTGGCGGCAAAGGAACACCGTGCATAGTCCGAGCCAATCAACGTGCGGGCGCTTCGACAGAGCGTGGGTTGGCAATAATTCCAAACCCACGCACATGTCAGTCTTCTGAAGGACTTCACCACCAAAGCTTCTTCGAACGAGGAGATCGACAACCAAGAGGAAAGAGTCTTGCCAAGGTGGAGGATCGGTAGAGTCCATCGCCACAAGAAAAGCTAAGTGAGATGAGAACAAACTCTCTCTACACTACTGGCATTTATAGGCATGGAACAACTCGGACTCATGCGCCAAAAAAGGCAGCCACTTCGAATTCTGCCCCTGCTCAATTAAAGCTAAGTAAGACTGGAACAATTAATTTCCATCAATACCAATGCCATTAATACCAATGAATATGCCCCTTCGAATTCTGCCAACTTTGATACCCCCTACTGCTTTGTATGACATGTGGTCCCCTCTTGCTTTGTAAAACGTGTAACCATATATATATACACATTATTTTATGAGATGGCCCACATGTCATACATAGGTGCCTGTATCAAAGTTTTTTCCCTTTTAAATAGCACCCATAATTAACTTACAAAAAAAGTATAAATAAAACAAAATATTGTTATAGTCAAGATTTGAACCAATGACCTCTTGAATACAAGTCTAGCAGTGTAACCACGAGACCACAATAGCATTCTCCGTGTCTTATTAAACGGAGAATGAAATTCTCCGTTTTGAATTAAACGGAGAATAGATTCACAGTGTTAAAAACAAATTAGAACGTTCATTCTCCGTTTTAAATTAAAACGGAGAATACATTCTCCGTTTTAAAAAAAACGGAAAATATCATTCTCCGTTTTAAATAAAAACGGAGAATGACATTTGCCACATAAGAATGACATTATAAAACAACAATGTAAATATGTAAAACAAAATATTGTTATAGTCAAGATTTGAACCAATGACCTCTTGAATACAAGTCTAGCAGTGTAACCACGACACCACAATAGCATTCTCCGTGTTATATTAAACGGAGAATAACATTCTCCGTTTTGAATTAAACGGAGAATAGATTCACAGTGTTAAGAACAAATTAGAATGTACATTCTCCGTTTTAAATTAAAACGGAGAATACATTCTCCGTTTTAAATTAAAACGGAGAATAACATTCTCCGTTTAAATTAAAACGGAGAATTTTATTCTCCGTTTTAAATTAAAACGGAGAATGACATTTGCCACATAAGAATGACATTGTAAAACAACAATGTAAATATGATGTAATTGGGCAAGGAACTTCTGTCTTTGATAAGCTCTGCTTTTATAATATAATCATTTTTTATTACATTTGCATCGTCAAAACCACGAAAAGTTTGACTTTTATTTACATATGAAACAACTCGAACTCATGCGCCAAAAGGGCAGTGGGTTCCTTTGCCTCAGGTGTCTATTTCTTCTACATGTTCCTTGTTGAAGAAGGATGGCTTTGCTGGGTGCTCTCCCTCAAAACAAAATTCTTTGAGGCAGTGGGTTCCTTTGCCTCAGTGAGTTCATTTGCACGGAGGATGCACGATGAAGTGACTTGCCTCAAGGAGTCATACTACGGTTCCTATGCTCTGACCATGCACGATCAATACCATCTACCATGCGTCGTATTCATCGTGCATCGTCAGAGCATAGAAACCGTTGCATGACTCCTTGAGGCAAGTCACTTAACGGTTCCTATGCTCTGACGATGCACGATGAATAACATCTACCACACGGACAAGAACTAGAAGACGGCGGAGAACAACACTCCTTGACAGATGAAGCTTTCAATTGAAAGATTTATTTGTTAAGGAGTGTTGTTCTCTGTCGTCTTCTAGTTCTTGTCCGTGTGGTAGATGTTATTCATCGTGCATCGTCAGAGCATAGGAACCATTGGATGACTCCTTGAGGCAAGCCACTTCATCGTGTATCCTCCGAGCAAAGGAACTTACTGAGACAAAGGAACCCACTGCAACGTGCATAGTCCGAGCCAATCAACGTGAGGGCGCTTCGACGGAGCGTAGAATGGCAATAAATCCAAACCCAGGCACATGTCAGTCTTCTGAAGGACTTCACCACCGTGCATCGTCGGACCAATGGAACATATTGAGGAGATGAACTCCTGGCGGCAAAGGAACACCGTGCATAGTCCGAGCCAATCAACGTGCGGGCGCTTCGACAGAGCGTGGGTTGGCAATAATTCCAAACCCACGCACATGTTAGTCTTCTGAAGGACTTCACCACCAAAGCTTCTTCGAACGAGGAGATCGACAACCAAGAGGAAAGAGTCTTGCCAAGGCGGGGGATCGGTAGAGTCCATCGCCACAAGAAAAGCTAAGTGAGATGAGAAAAAACTCTCTCTACACTACTGGCATTTATAGGCATGGAACAACTCGGACTCATGCGCCAAAAAGGCAGCCACTTCGAATTCAATTCAATTAATTTCCATCAATACCAATGCATCTGCCCCTTCCCAATTAAAGCTAAGTAAGACTTCCAACTACGGCCATCTATATGCCATTAATACCAATTAAAGCTAAGTAAGACTTCCAACTACGGCCATCTATATGCCATTAATACCAATTAAAGCTAAGTAAGACTTCCAACTACGGCCATCTATATGCCATTAATACGGCCATCTACATGTGGACCCTTCCTGCTTTATAAAACGTGTACACATATACATATATATACATAAATTTTAATAGGGCCCACAAAGCTCTTTTCTAACAAAACTCTTTTGAAAGTTTTGATACCCCGATGTATAACATGTGGTCCCCTCTTGCTTTGTAAAACGTGTAACCATATATATATACAAATTAATTTTTGAGATGGCCCACATGTCATACATAGGTGCCTGTATCAAAGTTTTTTCCCATTTAAATGGGCCACATAATTAACTTACAAAAAAAGTATAATAAAACAAAATTTTGTTATAGTCAAGATTTGAACCAATGACCTCTTGAATACAAGTCTAGCAGTGTAACCACGACACCACAATAGCATTCTCCGTGTTTTATTAAACGGAGAATAACATTCTCCGTTTTGAATTAAACGGAGAATAGCATTCAAAGTGTTAAAAACAAATTAGAATGTTCATTCTCCGTGTCATTTGAAACGGAGAATGTTATTCTCCGTTTTGAACTGCACGGAGAACATATTTTCTCCATTTTTTATGTACTACGTTTTGAAATTGGAATTTAATGTTCTCCATTTTTATCTAATTGTCTTCTCAAACTTTTGCATTGGAGAACATATTTTTTTATCTAATTGTCTCGTGTGAATGACACCTTGCCACATAAGAAAGACATTATCTTAAGTCAACGACGTTTCATTTTATTCCATTTGCTCATTTTCACTATTTCGCTTTCGTACTTTACAATTACGATAATCGTGACCCGATTTTTTACAAAATCTACATATTCTAGCCTTCGGGATAGATTGACTTTCTGTAGGCTGGCTTGATTTCCCTTGAGAAGGCCTTCCTTTTGTTGCTACCGGATTTGGCTCTTTTAAAGCTTCATGCACTCCTTGAACTGCATCAGCTATCATTTGTCCTGCTTCTTCAATAGAGTTGAACTGTAGGCCAACAACATCTTCTTCTAAGAGCATGGTTGGATCTTTATTAATGTTGGCAGATTGCAACATTTTTTTTATTGTCGCTGCATCGAAATCCAATGGAGGTTCATCGGCGTCCCTAAGAACAGAATAAAACAAAATAAACATGAGAAATATATGTAAAAATATAACGCATTTCTTAAATCCATTAGAAAGGGTGATGCGAAATAACATTTCGTTGTTTGAGTTGATGTCTTCATCTTGTTCTTTACTGTCTCCTAAGCTAACATCTTCCAAACTTTGCTCATCTTGCGGGAAATCATCTGACAGTCCTCTTGAATGGAGGATTTCTTCATCGACTAAATCTTCCAAACGACGATCACTTTCTCCATGTGACGTCGACATTGAAGAAAATAGTGTGTGTTAGGAACCAGCAGAGGAAACGAAGGACAAGAAACAATAGAAGAAGAAAGATCAGTAATGATATTATCGTATCTCCATATTGACCCTCTATATATAGCCCTCCCATCTGATGTGGCATGTTAAATAATTTAACGTTAATATCAAAGTTATTTTACTGTTGATATTAATTTATGTTAATATTAATGTTAAGGTTAATGTTAATGTTAATATTAATATTATTGTTAATGTTAACGATAATATTAATATTAATGTTAATGTTAATCTGGAATATTATCTTTAATGTTAATTTTTATTGTTAGTTTTATTTACAAATTTGGAGGAATATTTATTTTTAGTTTTATTTACAAATCTGGAATATTAGTTTTATTTTTAATATCAAAATTTGCCACGTCAGCTGCCAGATCAACATGTCACGTCAGCTGCCACGTAAGGATGGACAGTTTGAAAGTGCAATTTGGAGGTACAAAAAACATTATGCAGGAAGAAACAACTTCCAGCAACGCAACAACACAACCTTTTCGTCTTCATTGTAACTCCGCCACGTGGCCCTCTTTTGATGGCTCATGAAAAATCTTGAGTGATTCTAGGAGCAAGCATAATTTTAAGGAAACAACTTCCAACAAAACTTTCTCGTCTTCTGGGTACGTGCCTTATTAAAATGTGTAGCTAAAAATGCATGAGGAAGCATGCAACAGCAATCTCCACGTGGCCCTCTTTTGTAGGATAACACATGCATCAGCATTTAATGCTACGAAACCCTATTGTCTTGTTATGTATTGTGTATCCTATGTGGCATGAGACAGAGCCGCATAAGACAATAACTTGCATAGGAGGCTATATTCAAAAATGACAAGAAGTTTAAAAAGTCATCTCCAATGCAAAAAAGAGTTTTGTTGACGAACACTAACCGAGCCCCGAGCAACGTTACATCAGCTAGCTAGGTTTCTAATACAGTGGCATTCATGTTAATTTAAACATTTACAATATTATTGAAACTAATATGACTACTAAAATTAAAAATAGTTTTGGATTTAACATTTACTTCAAACTAGTTAAAGTTAAAATTGCATTCTTTTTTATTTAAAATGTAATTGGAACTACAATTAATAATAACATTCGCTTGTCCCATAGTTTAAGTCGTATTTCCCTTGATGCTAGGCTTGACGTAGCCCTTGCTTGTCAAGTCGTTGCACGAACACATTAGAAAAGAATTTTGTTGGGCTATCGAAGTATAGCAAGCACCGTCCCGTGTCACGTGCATTTGTTAAGCAGTGAAAGGGTGTGAAGGCTACTGGCAATGTCAAGACATCACGGACTATAGCTGGGTTAGACGACGACCCTTTTGCTGCGGGCCGAATCGGTCCCCTGGCCTAGGAATGGATTGGTTGAAGGAGCAATACACAAGAATAGACTGCCATAGCTGGGTTAGACGACGACCCTTGATTCTCGACAGGTTGTAATATCTAACTGTTGTTAGATAGTAGAACTAGACAGCGTTCTACGTCGTTTCTGTGGTGTAGGCTGGGACGCTGTTACGTTATGGAATGCCCTTACTCCGGGTGCGGGTCGTGATAGGGTGCGCGAGAAAGGAACACTGTCGCTATTGATTCGGTCGGGACCGATAGGTCGGGATCGATTGACTCGATCGAACGGGACCGATAGCGTCCCAGCCTACACCGCAGAAACGACGTAGAACGCTGTCTAGTTCTACTATTTAACAACATATATAATATCAAAACCTGTCAAGAACGATCAACTACGAATGGAGGACAAGCAATGTCAATATAATATACTCAATAAGCTATGATATTGTTGCGACAGTCCAGTGTACGTATTTATGTATGGTATTTATGGTGCACATCATCTTAATTCAACCTAGTAGTTCAAAGGAGGGAATTATGTATGGTATTTATGGTGCACATCATTAGGACGGGTTGCGACCGTCAAGTGTTGTGATAAGCTATGATATCAGTAGGTTAATTTGGGATCCTTCGGATATTGGTCTAGCAACCTGTATCGAAGCGATCATAGTCTTACACATAAGGATGCCAAAGATGCATTACGGTGCATTACCTGTAACTCGGCTTCAAATGGTTTCCTGTATCGAAGCGATCATAGTCGTACTCGTGCCCCTAATCAGGGTGGACGTAACCTTTCACTCGTGCCCCTAATCAGGGTGCGGGTTGTGACAGAAACACCGTGACCTTCATATAGATAGGGCCGGTGGGCTGAGATTAGCGCTGGGTTCAGGCGCAGGGGCTGCCACCCTTATGCATATGTTTAAGTTTACGGTTGGTTGGTTGAGTGAAATGATATGATTTCTTATGTAAAGTTCTAACCTTGCAGGCTAGGCGAAATGGGACATAGATGAGCACGATCACAATGTTTATGTTAAGATTATGTCTAACTGTATCTGCCGCAGGGACACGGTGGTGGACAAGTTCAGGATAGGTTCGGCTCGAGGCTGGACGTAACCACGTAAGCACGTACTCGTGCCCCTAATCAGGGTGCGGGTCGTGACAGAAACACCGTGACCTTCATCTAGATAGGGCGTAACCACGTACTCGTGCCCCTAATCAGGGTGGACGTAACCACGTACTCGTGCCCCTAATCAGGGTGCGGGTCGTGACAGAAACATCGTGACCTTCATATAGATAGGGCCGGTGGGCTGAGATTAGCGCTGGGTGCAGGCGCAGGGCCTGCCACCCTTATGCATATGTTTAAGTTTTCGGTTGGTTGGTTGAGTGAAATGATATGATTTCTTATGTAAAGTTCTAACCTTGCAGGCTAGGCGAAATGGGACATAGATGAGCACGATCACAATGTTTATGTTAAGATTATGTCTAACTGTATCTGCCGCAGGGACACGGTGGTGGACAAGTTCAGGATAGGTTCGGCTCGAGGCTGGACGTAACCACGTAAGCACGTACTCGTGCCCCTAATCAGGGTGCGGGTCGTGACAGAAACACCGTGACCTTCATATAGATAGGGCGTAACCACGTACTCGTGCCCCTAATCAGGGTGGACGTAACCTTTCACTCGTGCCCCTAATCAGGGTGCGGGTTGTGACAGAAACACCGTGACCTTCATATAGATAGGGCCGGTGGGCTGAGATTAGCGCTGGGTTCAGGCGCAGGGGCTGCCACCCTTATGCATATGTTTAAGTTTACGGTTGGTTGGTTGAGTGAAATGATATGATTTCTTATGTAAAGTTCTAACCTTGCAGGCTAGGCGAAATGGGACATAGATGAGCACGATCACAATGTTTATGTTAAGATTATGTCTAACTGTATCTGCCGCAGGGACACGGTGGTGGACAAGTTCAGGATAGGTTCGGCTCGAGGCTGGACGTAACCACGTAAGCACGTACTCGTGCCCCTAATCAGGGTGCGGGTCGTAACAGAAACACCGTGTCAAGCCCCGATTCCGTCGAATCGATAGTCGTCCCCCGGGCGTGATGCCGTACGAACCTAAGTTGCGATCGCACAAGGCATAGTCATAAGGTTATCCGAAACACAACATCGGTTTAGAGTACGCAGAGAATTTGAACAACACATTTGAAGTGAAAATAGACTTTTTCATTGATAAATAGAACTTTACATAGACTCCTTTACAATCATTGTCGCGCGGGCTACAACATGACTTCGACTTACAAAAATGAACGCCGATGAGATAGTCGTTCCATACATTACACCCTTTTATACAAGCAAAAACCAATACATATTTCCACCTGCTATGGCGGGAAGTCGAGTCGTCATTTTCTTTGGACTGATGTGCGGGTCTTCTTCAAAAGGAAATCCAGAAAACAAGCCTTCACACGGACGAGGCTTCAAAGGAATGCACGCCGCCTTGAGCTTTAGTTGGCACGCCCTTCGTAGTTCGGGGTACCTGCGTGGAGAGCGAGGATCAGTACATTACACTTTGTACTGGTGCGTGGCTATTTAAATTCCAAGCTCTCATTTGGTTGAAGAGTTTATATGACAATTGAGTATGAATGTTTCTAACCATCCTAATGGATTACAAACATGTAATGACAAGCATAGTGAACTTTACGTTGAAACTTACCCCGGCGGACCGCGCCGCGCCTTAAGAAACTTACCATGTTCTTCCTTATCTATTTTTATCCTTTTTCATTTCCAAGTGCCTTATTACGTGTGATTGGTCACTGGCATCACAAGCCATCCTGGACGTATAGCTTTGTTAATCGGGATCCTTTCAACGCAAGTAGCTAGCTCCGTTGCAAGCCCCCGCTTAACCTGTGCTGAAACCTTATGCACGGCTATACCCTGTTTCCTCCTAGGCCGAGTCGGTCCCGTGGCCTCGGGTTGCCGCTCGAGGAAACTATTGCCTTGTCGACAAGTTGTCCATAACCGTGTAAAGACATATTTTTCCTTTTTAGTTATTAAGACATAGCCTACATTCTCTTTGAAAACCCATCCTTTTTCCCGTGTTCGTGCCCTTGCATTTATCTTTTCATCCGCAACAACATTATCGATTTTGCCTAAGAAGGGGGTCGAGAAGAGAAGGGTCAGCCACTCACCTTGAGTTTACCTTGGCGAGCGAACTTGTTGGTCGCGCTAGACGTCGCCTACGCGATTACCTAAAATCGCACAAGCAACCGATTAGAACACTGCATTATTCAAAGAGTTCGATAGGAAATGCGAGTTCGAAATGCAAGCTATGAAAACCATCGAAAACATTCACGAAAACGCATTCAGAAAACAAAGCCAAAACCAACGCAAGCGGCGTGAAAAGCAGAGCAACGGGAGGTCTCTCCCGACCCAGCCGCAGAGTCTATCCTCGAGGCGCAACCCGCTGAATATGGGACTTGGTTCCGAAGAAGACATTCCATAACGAGGAATGGATCTTAATTCAACCGTTCCCGTTCGATCGACTCGGTCGATCCCGACCTATCGGTCCCGGCCGAATCGATAGCGACAGTGTTCCTTTCTCGCGCACCCCGTGGACACAGTACGGGGCACGGTGTAGGGACGGGGCACTACACACCGTGACCTTCATATAGATAGGGCGTAACCACGTACTCGTGCCCCTAATCAGGGTGGACGTAACCACGTACTCGTGCCCCTAATCAGGGTGCGGGTCGTGACAGAAACACCGTGACCTTCATATAGATAGGGCCGGTGGACTGAGATTAGCGCTGGGTGCAGGCGCAGGGCCTGCCACCCTTATGCATATGTTTAAGTTTACGGTTGGTTGGTTGAGTGAAATGATATGATTTCTTATGTAAAGTTCTAACCTTGCAGGCTAGGCGAAATGGGACATAGATGAGCACGATCACAATGTTTATGTTAAGATTATGTCTAACTGTATCTGCCGCAGGGACACGGTGGTGTACAAGTTCAGGATAGGTTCGGCTCAAGGCGTGGCTCGGCTTGGACTTCCAGATGCATGGAGTCCTTAGAGTTCAAGAGGAGCAATCCATTATGTGGTATATGACATGGTTGCTAACACGACAGCTGACATGGCAAAATTTAACAATAAAATTAATATTAAAATGAACATTAATAGTAAAAAAATAATTTAATATTAAATTAATATTGATTAATATTAACATTAATATTAACATTAGCATTAGCATTAACATTAATATTAATATTGACATTAACATTAACATTAAAAAAATTTGGGTAATTAATTTTTGGGGTTAAAATTTGCCATGTCAGCTGTTATGTTATCTGCCATGTCAGATACCACATAATGGGAGATGGCATCACCCAAATATGTTGGGAGCCCAAATGACTAATTGCTAATATTAATACAGTGACATTACCGTTATTTCCTAATAGATTCGTGACTTGTTCGGACACACCCCTCCACGAGCGGGTTACATACACCCGCGTAAACGGGGGTTAAATAGCCTTTTCCAAAGAAGAGAACCCATCCGACTAGAGAGAAACAAAGGAAAGAAGAAGAACAGTCGCAATGGAGAGGAGCAAGATCAACTGCAGCGGATGGGCCGTCATCCCTACCGAGATTCTCTCGATGATACTGGTACTGTCGGGGATGCCGGCGGACGAGGTAATGTGCAACGTGGGCCCAGTTTGTCGTTCGTGGTGGAAGGCGCTCAACGGTCCCTTAGACTATTGGTCCAACGTCGACTTGGTACAGTGGTGCCGGAGGACCCAGAAAACCGCTGAGATTAGTTTGACCGTAATGAAGCTCGTGGCTCGCAGTGAGGGACATCTAGGGTCCCTCTCCGCGTACAAGCTCGACGAAGCAGCCTTCTCTTTTGCATGTTTAAGGCCAGTACAAAATTTTATTTGGTCTTATTCTAATACTTTATTTTTATATTACAAAATTTTACGTATACTTTTGTTAATTTCTATTGATGTTTTCCCATTTTTATAATACAGTAGAAAATTTCTAAGGGTTCTGCACATTCCGAAGTGCGACGTGAGTGATGAAACTTTCGTGAGACACTTGGAGTTTCTCCCTGTGCTGGAAGAACTCGACATTAGCTACTGCCTCTACATCACGTCGACTGGAATAATTTCCGCCGGAAATTATTGCCGCCGTCTGGTCAAGCTGAGTAGGAACATGCCCCCTCCGGATTTCATGCTCAGGAACATGTTCGTGCTGGACACGAAAAACGAGGCAGAGGGAAAGGCCGTGGCTGATTCGATGCCGCGTCTCGAGCACCTACATATGGGATTCGGCATGTTCAATGGAGACACGCTGCGATCTATCATATGCAACTGCAAGGGTCTTCGCCTGCTCGACATACGTGGGTGCTTCAACGTGATCTTCGACGACGAACTTTGGAAAATTTGTTATTCAATTCAGACGTTTAAAAAACCCTTTGATAATGTAATCCCAGTACCAGGAGAACCTGTGTACGAGTGGTATAATGATTTAGATATGTTCTATCATTCCTGGGGTGAATGGTGAAAACATTAGCATGCATGCATGCATGCATTTCTTTATACTCCCTCCGTCCCAAAAATATAGTCATATTTCTATTTTCACCAAGATTAAGAAAATCCAATTAATATGTCCAACAAAACAAAATCCCTCCAATTTGCCCCTTATAGAAGTTTTGAATTTTACTTTTGTACTTATTGTACTCTCTAATTGGGTTAATGAATGCCATTAAATCTCTAATTGGATTTATTTAATGATATCACATTCTACTATGTAAATTAAACTTTGGAGACAATATTTTGGTAAATTTTAGTTTGAATTTTGGAGGCAATATAAACTAAAGTGTCTTTTCAGTATCCATCATTAGAGCTCAAGTATATTTTTAAAATACAACTCTTAAATGCATAGAGAATTGTAGAGTTTATCTTGATATAATTGCAGTTTAAATAAGGCTAGAATTGTAGAGTTTATCTTGATATAATTGTAAAATTGTAAATTACTCCGTCCTAATTGTACCATTCTCCGTGTTAGAGGAACGGAGAATGGCCATTAACAGTCCCAAAAATTGTTCCCTACTAAGTTAAAAGCATATAATAACAATAGAAAAATTCTAAAGATGGAGACGGCTATGAAGATTCATCTTTTGAGTTTTGAATGTCTCTTATTTCAATTTGGAAGTAATATTTGACTTGTAATATTGTTCTGAATATTTGTTGGCCATGGCGGACAAACTAAATTTTGTGTTTGAAATATTGTAAGACTAAACTTTTCGCTTGTACTCATTGCATAGTTCGCAATTTGTTTTGGAAATGTAATATGGTCTTGAATTTAGAGTAGGTCTGATATTTATTTGGATTATTGTATTGTGAATTATGCAGGTTCTATGTTGAATTACTAACGTGGATTGGGCAGATTACTGTAACGTGAATTATGTAGTTTATTGGACTTGGAATGAAGTATACTTAATTTGATTATGATTTTTTGGTTGAAGCGTTTATTTGGTTGACAGTTGGCATTCATAGATGATATTGATATTTTGGTGTATTCCTTTGATTTGCAGATGCCCATCACAGATTTCGTGAGTCCAGTGTGCATTGCTAGGGTTTACAGGTGGCCTCATTACGGATGCATTCCTGGGATTACTGAAACTTTATTTGATTGTAATGTGTTTTGCTTTCTGTAAAAAATTATTACATCGATGCCATCAGTATGAATTCGATGCCAGTGCCCGTTCATCCCTTGTTATTGCTGAAGCAAAATTGTAATCCTGCCTGTTCATCCCTTGTTATTGTGGAAACATAAATGTAATCCTGCCTGTTCATCCTTTGTTATTGCCATCAGTACATCGATGCCACCAGTATGAAGTCGATGCCAGTGTAATGCATAATGTAATGTAAGAAAAATTCTTTTTGATAGTAGGTTAATTATATTCAAACATTCGCAAGAAATTTTGTTCAGCAATACAGTGGAAGCCTGATAAAATGATATTCGGATTATCTTGAAAATGATTTAATATTAGATGAATGTACTATGGTAAATGATATTAAAAATACTGTAAATATTTGGTGAAGAAAATATGAGATACGTGGAACATTTCCAGTCCTAAATGTACCATACTTTGTTAAAAGCACAGAGAGTGTCCGTTCTTCGTTTCCAAAGAACGGAGAATGGCCATTCTCCATGTTCAAGGAACGTAGAATGGCCATTCTCCTTGAGAATGGCCATTCTCCGTGTTAAAAGCAAAGATAACGGCCATTCTCCGTCCATTCGCCGTGTGAAAAGCAAAGAGAATGGTCAATTCTCCGTCAATTCGCCGTGTTAAAAGCAAAGAGAATGGCCATTCTCCGTCCATTCGCCGTGTTAAAAGCAAAGAGAATGGCCATTCTCCGTTTTAAAAGCAAAGAGAATGGTCGTTCACCGTCCAAATAAAATATTCTCTTCGAAAATATTATCATTAGAAAAGTAAAAAATATTTCGTGTTAAAAGCAAAGATAACGGCCATTCTCCGTCCATTCGCCGTGTGAAAAGCAAAGAGAATGGCCATTCTCCGTCAATTCGCCGTGTTAAAAGCAAAGAGAATGGCCATTCTCCGTCCATTCGCCGTGTTAAAAGCAAAGAGAATGGCCATTCTCCGTGTTAAAAGCAAAGAGAATGGTCGTTCACCGTCCAAATAAAATATTTTCTTCGAAAATATTATCATTAGAAAAGTAAAAAAAAATTCGTCCGATCAATACAGATTTTTTTTAAAAATATGTGACAAGATGATCCGCCCGACCTCAGAAGCAGGTTTTCCTCAGTTCATAACCACCACCGTGACATGTAGCTTTATTAACAAAATATTAAATTATTAGATGAAAAATAAGATTTCTGACAATGGCATGGACAGTTAAATTAGAGCGGCGCCGCTAATACTTCTTGTTCGAGAAGGTTTCGACTATGTCCGACACAGCGCAGCTGGTACTCCTCGTTGTTCTAGGAGGGCTCGACGACGTTCGACGCGATCCGGACCGATTCTTATTTCCATCTTCATCTCCGTTTCTCTTTCCACCACAACCACCAACACCACCACCACGGCGGCCTGTAACCAAAAAAAAAATGAAATATTAAATTGGATGAACTTTTGAGAGAGTAGAAGCAGGTTTCCTCAGTTCACCACCACCACCGTTCTATAATACATCCGCTGGAAATGGATGTATCGATAAAATGATATACAGTGGAAGCCTGATAAAATGATATTCGGATTATTTTGTTCAGCAATACAGTGGAAATGGATTTAACATTTACTTCAAACTAGTTAAAGTTAAAATTGCATTCTTTTTTATTTAAAATGTAATTGGAACTACAATTAATAATAACATTCGCTTGTCCCATAGTTTAAGTCGTATTTCCCTTGATGCTAGGCTTGACGTAGCCCTTGCTTGTCAAGTCGTTGCACGAACACATTAGAAAAGAGTTTTGTTGGGCTATCGAAGTATAGCAAGCACCGTCCCGTGTCACGTGCATTTGTTAAGCAGTGAAAGGGTGTGAAGGCCACTGGCAATGTCAAGACATCACGGACTATAGCTGGGTTAGACGACGACCCTTTTGCTGCGGGCCGAATCGGTCCCCTGGCCTAGGAATGGATTGGTTGAAGGAGCAATACACAAGAATAGACTGCCATAGCTGGGTTAGACGACGACCCTTGATTCTCGACAGGTTGTAATATCTAACTGTTGTTAGATAGTAGAACTAGACAGCGTTCTACGTCGTTTCTATGGTGTAGGCTGGGACGCTGTTACGTTATGGAATGCCCTTACTCCGGGTGCGGGTCGTGATAGGGTGCGCAAGAAAGGAACACTGTCACTATTGATTCGGTCGGGACCGATAGGTCGGGATCGATTGACTCGATCGAACGGGACCGATAGCGTCCCAGCCTACACCGCAGAAACGACGTAGAACGCTGTCTAGTTCTACTATTTAACAACATATATAATATCAAAACCTGTCAAGAACGATCAACTACGAATG
The DNA here is from genome assembly GCA_029216955.1 of Iris pallida. Classification (NCBI taxonomy): domain Eukaryota; kingdom Viridiplantae; phylum Streptophyta; class Magnoliopsida; order Asparagales; family Iridaceae; genus Iris; species Iris pallida. The sequence continues at coordinate 6,910,206 of JANAVB010029216.1, forward strand.
GAGGACAAGCAATGTCAATATAATATACTCAATAAGCTATGATATTGTTGCGACAGTCCAGTGTACGTATTTATGTATGGTATTTATGGTGCACATCATCTTAATTCAACCTAGTAGTTCAAAGGAGGGAATTATGTATGATATTTATGGTGCACATCATTAGGACGGGTTGCGACCGTCAAGTGTTGTGATAAGCTATGATATCAGTAGGTTAATTTGGGATCCTTCGGATATTGGTCTAGCAACCTGTATCGAAGCGATCATAGTCTTACACATAAGGATGCCAAAGATGCATTACGGTGCATTACCTGTAACTCGGCTTCAAATGGTTTCCTGTATCGAAGCGATCATAGTCGTACTCGTGCCCCTAATCAGGGTGGACGTAACCTTTCACTCGTGCCCCTAATCAGGGTACGGGTTGTGACAGAAACACCGTGACCTTCATATAGATAGGGCCGGTGGGCTGAGATTAGCGCTGGGTTCAGGCGCAGGGGCTGCCACCCTTATGCATATGTTTGAGTTTACGGTTGGTTGGTTGAGTGAAATGATATGATTTCTTATGTAAAGTTCTAACCTTGCAGGCTAGGCGAAATGGGACATAGATGAGCATGATCACAATGTTTATGTTAAGATTATGTCTAACTGTATCTGCCACAGGGACACGGTGGTGGACAAGTTCAGGATAGGTTCGGCTCGAGGCTGGACGTAACCACGTAAGCACGTACTCGTGCCCCTAATCAGGGTGCGGGTCGTGACAGAAACACCGTGACCTTCATATAGATAGGGCGTAACCACGTACTCGTGCCCCTAATCAGGGTGGACGTAACCACGTACTCGTGCCCCTAATCAGGGTGCGGGTCGTGACAGAAACACCGTGACCTTCATATAGATAGGGCCGGTGGGCTGAGATTAGCGCTGGGTGCAGGCGCAGGGCCTGCCACCCTTATGCATATGTTTAAGTTTACGGTTGGTTGGTTGAGTGAAATGATATGATTTCTTATGTAAAGTTCTAACCTTGCAGGCTAGGCGAAATGGGACATAGATGAGCACGATCACAATGTTTATGTTAAGATTATGTCTAACTGTATCTGCCGCAGGGACACGGTGGTGGACAAGTTCAGGATAGGTTCGGCTCGAGGCTGGACGTAACCACGTAAGCACGTACTCGTGCCCCTAATCAGGGTGCGGGTCGTGACAGAAACACCGTGACCTTCATATAGATAGGGCGTAACCACGTACTCGTGCCCCTAATCAGGGTGGACGTAACCTTTCACTCGTACCCCTAATCAGGGTACGGGTTGTGACAGAAACACCGTGACCTTCATATAGATAGGGCCGGTGGGCTGAGATTAGCGCTGGGTTCAGGCGCAGGGACTGCCACCCTTATGCATATGTTTAAGTTTACGGTTGGTTGGTTGAGTGAAATGATATGATTTCTTATGTAAAGTTCTAACCTTGCAGGCTAGGCGAAATGGGACATAGATGAGCACGATCACAATGTTTATGTTAAGATTATGTCTAACTGTATCTGCCGCAGGGACACGGTGGTGGACAAGTTCAGGATAGGTTCGGCTCGAGGCTGGACGTAACCACGTAAGCACGTACTCGTGCCCCTAATTAGGGTGCGGGTCGTGACAGAAACACCGTGTCAAGCCCCGATTCCGTCGAATCGATAGTCGTCCCCCGGGCGTGATGCCGTGCGAACCTAAGTTGCGATCGCACAAGGCATAGTCATAAGGTTATCCGAAACACAACATCGGTTTAGAGTACGCAAAGAATTTGAACAACACATTTGAAGTGAAAATAGACTTTTTTATTGATAAATAGAACTTTACATAGACTCCTTTACAATCATTGCCGCGCGGGCTACAACATGACTTCGACTTACAAAAATGAACGCCGATAAGATAGTCGTTCCATACATTACACCCTTTTATACAAGCAAAAACCAATACATATTTCCACCTGCTATGGCGGGAAGTCGAGTCGTCATTTTCTTTGGACTGATGTGCGGGTCTTCTTCAAAAGGAAATCCAGAAAACAAGCCTTCACACGGACGAGGCTTCAAAGGAATGCACGCCGCCTTGAGCTTTAGTTGGCACGCCCTTCGTAGTTCGGGGTACCTGCGTGGAGAGCGAGGATCAGTACATTACACTTTGTACTAGTGCGTGGCTATTTAAATTCCAAGCTCTCATTTGGTTGAAGAGTTTATATGACAATTGAGTATGAATGTTTCTAACCATCCTAATGGATTACAAACATGTAATGACAAGCATAGTGAACTTTACGTTGAAACTTACCCCGGCGGACCGCGCCGCGCCTTAAGAAACTTACCATGTTCTTCCTTATCCATTTTTATCCTTTTTCATTTCCAAGTGCCTTATTACGTGTGATTGGTCACTGGCATCACAAGCCATCCTGGACGTATAGCTTTGTTAATCGGGATCCTTTCAACGCAAGTAGCTAGCTCCGTTGCAAGCTCCCGCTTAACCTGTGCTGAAACCTTATGCACGGCTATACCCTATTTCCTCCTAGGCCGAGTCGGTCCCGTGGCCTCGGGTTGCCGCTCGAGGAAACTATTGCCTTGTCGACAAGTTGTCCATAACCGTGTAAAGACATATTTTTCCTTTTTAGTTATTAAGACATAGCCTACATTCTCTTTGAAAACCCATCCTTTTTCCCGTGTTCGTGCCCTTGCATTTATCTTTTCATCCGCAACAACATTATCGATTTTGCCTAAGAAGGGGGTCGAGAAGAGAAGGGTCAGCCACTCACCTTGAGTTTACCTTGGCAAGCGAACTTGTTGGTCGCGCTAGACGTCGCCTACGCGATTACCTGAAATCGCACAAGCAACCGATTAGAACACTGCATTATTCAAAGAGTTCGATAGGAAATGCGAGTTCGAAATGCAAGCTATGAAAACCATCGAAAACATTCACGAAAACGCATTCAGAAAACAAAGCCAAAACCAACGCAAGCGGCGTGAAAAGCAGAGCAACGGGAGGTCTCTCCCGACCCAGCCGCAGAGTCTATCCTCGAGGCGCAACCCGCTGAATATGGGACTTGGTTCCGAAGAAGACATTCCATAACGAGGAATGGATCTTAATTCAACCGTTCCCGTTCGATCGACTCGGTCGATCCCGACCTATCGGTCCCGGCCGAATCGATAGCGACAGTGTTCCTTTCTCGCGCACCCCGTGGACACAGTACGGGGCACGATGTAGGGACGGAGCACTACACACCGTGACCTTCATATAGATAGGGCGTAACCACGTACTCGTGCCCCTAATCAGGGTGGACGTAACCACGTACTCGTGCCCCTAATCAGGGTGCGGGTCGTGACAGAAACACCGTGACCCTCATATAGATAGGGCCGGTGGGCTGAGATTAGCGCTGGGTGCAGGCGCAGGGCCTGCCACCCTTATGCATATGTTTAAGTTTACGGTTGGTTGGTTGAGTGAAATGATATGATTTCTTATGTAAAGTTCTAACCTTGCAGGCTAGGCGAAATGGGACATAGATGAGCACGATCACAATGTTTATGTTAAGATTATGTCTAACTGTATCTGCCGCAGGGACACGGTGGTGGACAAGTTCAGGATAGGTTCGGCTCGAGGCGGGGCTCGGCTTGGACTTCCAGATGCATGGAGTCCTTAGAGTTCAAGAGGAGCTATCCATTATGTGGCATATGACATGGTTGCTAACACGACAGCTGACATGGCAAAATTTAACAATAAAATTAATATTAAAATAAACATTAATAGTAAAAAAATAATTTAATATTAAATTAACATTGATTAATATTAACATTAATATTAACATTAACATTAGCATTAGCATTAACATTAATATTAATATTGACATTAACATTAACATTAAAAAAATTTGGGTAATTAATTTTTGGGGTTAAAATTTGCCATGTCAGCTGTTAGGTCATCTGCCATGTCAGATACCACATAATGGGAGATGGCATCACCCAAATATGTTGGGAGCCCAAACGACTAATTGCTAATATTAATACAGTGGCATTATCGTTATTTCCTAATAGATTCGTGACTTGTTCGGACACACCCCTCCACGAGCGGGTTACATACACCCGCGTAAACGGGGGTTAAATAGCCTTTTCCAAAGAAGAGAACCCATCCGACTAGAGAGAAACAAAGGAAAGAAGAAGAACAGTCGCAATGGAGAGGAGCAAGATCAACTGCAGCGGATGGGCCGTCATTCCTACCGAGATTCTCTCGATGATACTGGTACTGTCGGGGATGCCGGCGGACGAGGTAATGTGCAACGTGGGCCCAGTTTGTCGTTCGTGGTGGAAGGCGCTCAACGGTCCCTTAGACTATTGGTCCAACGTCGACTTGGTACAGTGGTGCCGGAGGACCCAGAAAACCGCTGAGATTAGTTTGACCGTAATGAAGCTCGTGGCTCGCAGTGAGGGACATCTAGGGTCCCTCTCCGCGTACAAGCTCGACGAAGCAGCCTTCTCTTTTGCATGTTTAAGGCCAGTGCAAAATTTTATTTGGTCTTATTCTAATACTTTATTTTTTATATTACAAAATTTTACGTATACTTTTGTTAATTTCTATTGATGTTTTCCCATTTTTATAATACAGTGGAAAATTTCTAAGGGTTCTGCACATTCCGAAGTGCGACGTGAGTGATGAAACTTTCGTGAGACACTTGGAGTTTCTCCCTGTGCTGGAAGAACTCGACATTAGCTACTGCCTCTACATCACGTCGACTGGAATAATTTCCGCCGGAAATTATTGCCGCCGTCTGGTCAAGCTGAGTAGGAACATGCCCCCTCCGGATTTCATGCTCAGGAACATGTTCGTGCTGGACACGAAAAACGAGGCAGAGGGAAAGGCCGTGGCTGATTCGATGCCGCGTCTCGAGCACCTACATATGGGATTCGGCATGTTCAATGGAGACACGCTGCGATCTATCATATGCAACTGCAAGGGTCTTCGCCTGCTCGACATACGTGGGTGCTTCAACGTGATCTTCGACGACAAACTTTGGAAAATTTGTTATTCAATTCAGACGTTTAAAAAACCCTTTGATAATGTAATCCCAGTACCAGGAGAACCTGTGTACGAGTGGTATAATGATTTAGATATGTTCTATCATTCCTGGGGTGAATGGTGAAAACATTAGAATGCATGCATGCATGCATTTCTTTATACTCCCTCCGTCCCAAAAATATAGTCATATTTCTATTTTCACCAAGATTAAGAAAATCCAATTAATATGTCCAACAAAACAAAATCCCTCCAATTTGCCCCTTATAGAAGTTTTGAATTTTGCTTTTGTACTTATTGTACTCTCTAATTGGGTTAATGAATGCCATTAAATCTCTAATTGGATTTATTTAATGATATCACATTCTACTATGTAAATTAAACTTTGGAGACAATATTTTGGTAAATTTTAGTTTGAATTTTGGAGGCAATATAAACTAAAGTGTCTTTTCAGTATCCATCATTAGAGCTCAAGTATATTTTTAAAATACAACTCTTAAATGCATAGAGAATTGTAGAGTTTATCTTGATATAATTGCAGTTTAAATAAGGCTAGAATTGTAGAGTTTATCTTGATATAATTGTAAAATTGTAAATTACTCCGTCCTAATTGTACCATTCTCCGTGTTAGAGGAACGGAGAATGGCCATTAACAGTCCCAAAAATTGTTCCCTACTAAGTTAAAAGCATATATTAGCACCCAAAAATTGTTAACAATAGAAAAATTCTAAAGATGGAGACGGCTATGAAGATTCATCTTTTGAGTTTTGAATGTCTCTTATTTCAATTTGGAAGTAATATTTGACTTGTAATATTGTTCTGAATATTTGTTGGCCATGGCGGACAAACTAAATTTTGTGTTTGAAATATTGTAAGACTAAACTTTTCGCTTGTACTCATTGCATAGTTCGCAATTTGTTTTGGAAATGTAATATGGTCTTGAATTTAGAGTAGGTCTGATATTTATTTGGATTATTGTATTGTGAATTATGCAGGTTCTATGTTGAATTACTAACGTGGATTGGGCAGATTACTGTAACGTGAATTATGTAGTTTATTGGACTTGGAATGAAGTATACTTAATTTGATTATGATTTTTTGGTTGAAGCGTTTATTTGGTTGACAGTTGGCATTCATAGATGATATTGATATTTTGGTGTATTCCTTTGATTTGCAGATGCCCATCACAGATTTCGTGAGTCCAGTGTGCATTGCTAGGGTTTACAGGTGGCCTCATTACGGATGCATTCCTGGGATCACTGAAACTTTATTTGATTGTAATGTGTTTTGCTTTCTGTAAAAAATTATTACATCGATGCCATCAGTATGAATTCGATGCCAGTGCCCGTTCATTCCTTGTTATTGCTGAAGCAAAATTGTAATCCTGCCTGTTCATCCCTTGTTATTGTGGAAACATAAATGTAATCCTGCCTGTTCATCCTTTGTTATTGCCATCAGTACATCGTTGCCACCAGTATGAAGTCGATGCCAGTGTAATGCATAATGTAATGTAAGAAAAATTCTCTTTGATAGTAGGTTAATTATATTCAAACATTCGCAAGAAATTTTGTTCAGCAATACAGTGGAAGCCTGATAAAATGATATTCGGATTATCTTGAAAATGATTTAATATTAGATGAATGTACTATGGTAAATGATATTAAAAATACTGTAAATATTTGGTGAAGAAAATATGAGATACGTGGAACATTTCCAGTCCTAAATGTACCATACTTTGTTAAAAGCACAGAGAGTGTCCGTTCTTCGTTTCCAAAGAACGGAGAATGGCCATTCTCCATGTTAAAGGAACGTAGAATGGCCATTCTCCTTGAGAATGGCTATTCTCCGTGTTAAAAGCAAAGATAACGGCCATTCTCCGTCCATTCGCCGTGTGAAAAGCAAAGAGAATGGTCAATTCTCCGTCAATTCGCCGTGTTAAAAGCAAAGAGAATGGCCATTCTCCGTCCATTCGCCGTGTTAAAAGCAAAGAGAATGGCCATTCTCCGTTTTAAAAGCAAAGAGAATGGTCGTTCACCGTCCAAATAAAATATTCTCTTCGAAAATATTATCATTAGAAAAGTAAAAAATATTTCGT